>PVHT021183518.1:21116779-21170220 GCA_004024745.2 Catagonus wagneri | reverse complement strand
TTTTTTTTTTTTTTGCCTTTTGTCATTTTAGGGCTGCACCCGCAGCATGTGGAGGTTCCTAGGCTAGTGGGTCTAATTGGAGCTGTAGCCACTGGCCTACGCCGCAGCCACAGCAACGCAGGATCCAAGCCACGTCTGCGACCTACACCACAGCTCACGGCAACGCTGAATCCTTAACCCACTGAGCAAGGTCAGGGATTGAACCCTCAACCTCATGGTTCCTAGTCGGATTCGTTAACCACTGCGCCACGACGGGAACTCCTGTTTTGTTTTTTAATAACTGTTTTTTTACCACTTTTTTTTTCTTTTCCTTTTTTTTTTTTTTTTGGCCATACCTGCAGCACATGGGAGTTCCCAAGCTTCTTCAGGGATAACGCTAGATCCTTAACCCACTGCACCACAAGGGAACTTTCCCACAGCCACTTTTTAAAAAAATGTTACTGTTTTAAATTCACTTTTTTGGAGTTCCTGTCGTGGCTCAGTGGAAACGAATCCGACTAGGAATCATGAGGTTGTGGGTTCGATCCCTGGCCTCGCTCAGTGGGTTAAGGATCCATCTTTGCCGTGGGCTATGGTGTAGGTTGCAGAGGCGGCTCGGATCCTGCATTGCTGTGGCTCTGACGTTGCTGTGGCTCTGGCATAGGCCAGCAGCTGTGGCTCCGGTTGGACCCCTAGCCTGGAAATCTCCACATGCTGCGGGTTCGGCCCTAAAATGACAAAAAACAAAAAAAAAAACAACTTTTCTAAATTCTTTTTGCTAGGTGCTATTTTTTTGTTTCTTTTTAGGGCGCCACCCGTGGCATATGGAGGTTCCCAGACTAGGGGCTGAATTGGAGTTACAGCTGCCAGCCACAGCCACAGCCATAACAACTCAGGACACAAGCTACATCTGCAACCTACACCACAGCTTACGGCAACACCGGATCCTTAACCCACTGAGCAAGGCCAGGGATTGAACCCGCCTCATCATGGATCCTATTTCAGTTCATTAACCACTTAGCCACGAAGGGAACTGTAAAACTACTACTCTTATCCGTAGAAATTGTGTTCCGTCTGATTTAGTGATTTTTTTAATTTAAAAACGTAATTTCCAAAATTGTTCTTATTTTTCACCTGCATTCCTTAATTTCCCCAAATATGGTGACCATTATGTAGGTTATGATCATAAGATCATTTGCCAGTTAGCTCGTTCTCTGTTGACTTACACTAAGGTTCTTAATTTACCTGCCAGGAAGTCTGACATAGTTCAGTACAAAAAGCTGTAAACGTTGAATCAGAGGCCCTAGAGCAAGTTCTGTCTCTATGACTCACCATCTTTTTTACTTTGGTCAAGGAATTTGATCTCTCGGATCCTCAGTTTTTTCACTGTAACATGAAATACAGAAATATCTTCTTCTAAGATGATGTATGTAAAAGGACTGAGCAGAGTGGCACTGAATAGAAGATGAATAATTTCTTTTTGAAAATTAAATCAAAACTTCAGGAGTTCCCATCGTGGCTCAGTGGTTAACAAACCCGACTAGCATCCGTGAGGATGTGGGTTTGATCCCTGGCCTCGCTCAGTGTGTTGGGGATCCAGCGTTACCCTGAGCTGTGGTGTAGGTCACAGACAGGGCTTGGATCCCACATTGCTGTGACTGTGGTGTAGGCCGGCAGCTACAGCTCCGTTTCGACCCCTAACCTGGGAAGTTCCATATGCCGTGGGTGAGGCCCTAAAAAGACAAAAAGAAAAAAGAAAAAAGTCACATAACTAAATCACTAATACACATTTTTATTTAAAACTCCTGTCTTATTTTGAGATAACTTGGCGTTATGATAAAATAATTTGTATTTCAGGCCTCAGCCTGTAATATTGTCTAGTAATTCTTTTCTTTGCATAGCTTTCTTTCCTTTAGCCTTCTCCGCAAAGGCTCAGCATATTCTGTATTTCTCTACTCAAGACCTATATTTGCTTTGACTTTTTTTACTTAGAAAATTGGGGATCTTAGTTTTCAAACTCCTCCGGTTGTTACCTTCAAGTCTTCAGACTTACGTGAGTTGCTAGCTGTCCTTTTATCTGAGTGACCTTGGGGAGTTATTTAACTGCTTCTCTAACCTTTCTCAGCCTTAAAGTGTGGATCACAGGATTACTTTGTTCAGTAACTATCCCCATTATACATGCACAATGAATGTTACTTGCTGTTATTAATACAATGATTGTTATTATTTTAGTTTTCCACTAACCTAGGATTACCTTTTCTCACTCTCTTACTTCCCACACTCTGATTCATTCAACAGAGTGTTGTTGAACATCAGCTGTATGCCAGGCTAGCAGTTTAGAATATAGTAGTAAACAAGACAGATGTTCTGCATTTACTGAGAAAGACAAACTAGTAGGCAAGTATTGGCAACAAAATGTAATAAGTATTATCATGGGAGAAATACAGCCTGCTCTGATAATGTTAATAGATAAAATAAATAGAAAATTCTCTGAACGACGAAATTATAACTTATAAAGTTGGGATGTGAAATTTTGGATATTGAGATTATGAGTAATTTCAAAAGCTTACTTTCTAAATTTTTATGGTATAATTGTTAAAATAAAATTAAGGAAAAGTACATACATCTGACCTTCAGATCCTGCAGTGACTCCTTCGCTTCCCCATTACCAAGAGTAATATCTTCAAGTACTTCAGCCTTGTATTCTGTGCTCAGTCTAATTCTTTCCCCAGAATGCCTTGCTATTTGCTATTTCTTGTCTGCTTGCTCTTGATATTCCATCTGCTTAGAATTCCCCCTTCCATCTTGCCTGTGAATAGGTGAACTTTTGTCTTCGGAATCCTCTGTCTGGCCTTTTTTTTTTTTTTTTTTTAGTTTTATTTATTTTTAGAGCTGCAGCATGTGGGAGTTCCCAGGCTAGGTGATGAATTGGAGCTTCAGCTGCTGGCCCTCACCACAGCCACAGCAACATGGGATCCAAGCCACGTCTGTGACTTATAGCACAGCTCATGGCAACACCGGATCCCTGGCCCACTGAGTAAGGTCAGGGATTGAACCCATGTCCTCACTGATACTAATCTGGTTTGTTAACTGCTGAGCCACGACAGGATCACCTAAAACACATTTTTGGGTCTTTTCTTACTCACCTATCATTGTATTACTTTGTGAGTTCACAGAAGGTGAAAACGGTGTGTTGTCTCTGTTGCTTCGGGTGCCAGCACAGTAGTGAATGCAGAGGTAAGAGTGAGTACTGAGTAAGAATTCGATGAATGAATGGCTAGGTCTACTTACAGTACTTATTGAGACATTTTTTTTCCCTTTTTTGTCTCTTCAGGGCTGAACCCATGGCATATGGAGGTTCCCAGGGTAGGGGTCCAATCAGAGCTGTAGCTGCTGGTCTGTGCCACAGCCACAGCAATTCCAGATCCAAGCTGCATCTGTGACCTACATGATAGCTCATAGCAACACCGGAGCCGAAACCCACTAAGCCAGGCTAGGGATCAAACCTGCGTCCTCATGGATACTAGTCAGATTCATTTCCGCTGAACCACAACAGGAACTACCCAGACATTTTCTTACACTATCAACATAATAATAAATCTAGAGAGGAAAGCAAGCTTAGAACCTCTAGACCAGGAGTTCCCTTTGTGGCTCAGTGGTTAACAAACCCGACTAGGAACCATGAGGTTGTGGGTTCGATCCCTGGCCTTGCTCAGTGGGTTAAGGATCCGGCGTTGCCGTGAGCTGTGGTGTAGGTCGCAGATATGGCTCAGATCCCATGTTGCTGTGCCTCTGGCATAGGCCAGCAGTAACAACTAATTAGACCCCTAATATGGGAACCTCCATATGTTGCATGTGTGGCCCTAAAAAGACGACAAAAAAAAAAACCCCTAGACCATGTGAATGTGATATATATATCACTTAAGGTTCAAAGTCCCAACTCCAAAAATTAGTTTCTGCTTCTGACTTGTAGGTGTTAGTATGACTAACAAACTGTTATAGACCATCGCAGTGTTAAAAGAATGCTTCTCAAAAATGAAGATTCTGGGAGTTCCTGTTGTGACTCAGCTGTAACGAACACAACTAGAATCTCTGAGAACTCAGGTTTGATCTCTGGCCTTGCTCAGTGGGTTAAGGATCTGGCGTTGCTGTGAATTGCAGTGTAGGTCACAGATGTGGCTCAGATCTGGCGTGGCTGTGGCTGTGGTATAGGCCGGCAGCTGCAGCTCCAACTCATCCCCTAGCCTGGGAACTCTGATATGCCTCAAGTGCGGCCCTAAAAAGATAATAAAAAAGGGGGGGGGTTAAGTTCCTGACGTTGTCTCTGTGAGGATGCAGGTTTGATCTCTGGCCTCACTCAGTGGGTTAAGGATCCAGCGTTGCAGCCAGCTGCAGCGTAGGTCGCAAATGTAGCTTGAATCCAGTGTTGCTATGGCTCTGATTCAGCCTCTAGCCCTGGAACCTCCATATGCCACAGGTCGGCCGTTAAAAAAGGAGGAGGAGTTCCCATTGTGACACAGCGGAAACGAATCCAACTAGTATCCATGAGGATGTGGGTTCAATCCCTGACCTCGATCTTTGGGCCAGGGATCCAGTGTTGCTGTGAGCTGTGGTGTAGGTCGCAGACAAGGCTCGGATTCCCAGTTGCTGTAGCTGTGGCGTAGGCCAGCAGCTGTATAGCTCTGATTCAACCCCTAACCCAAGAACTTCCATATGCTGTGGGTGCAGGCCTAAAAGGCAAAAAAGAAGAAGAAAATGCACCATTTCCTGTAACCATTGTCTAAATTACCGTGTCATAGCTGTTGTAGGAATAGAGATAAAACCCTGCCATCAAGAAGCTATAGTGTCCCTGTTCACAGACGTAGACTTCCTCTAAAGTACAATGAATACAACACTGTGTAGAGGGAAGCAGTTTTCTCAAGATTTTTATCTAATACAACTTTCTTTCTTACTCTTGCTCCCTTTGCCCTTTTTTCCTTTTTCATTGATGTATAATTCAGCTACATCCAGTTGCCAAAGCTTAAATACATGTACAAAACAAAACAAACAAAAATAACTTATAGCAAAGAAGTATCTTTAAGATTATATTTTAGGAAGTTGTTATTATACTTCTTTTTGGTTTACAAAGTGGAGAGAAAAGATACAGATAATGTATGTGGTCAGTAAATTATATTTGGCAAGGACTAGATTGCTAAATATCATTTAAGGACTATATAAGAAGGGGTTTTAAAGAATATTTATGGAAATCTTTGCTGTGGCTTCTTCCCTAGACCTCAGCTTTTTTCTTTGAATGCTGTCTGGTTGTGACTAATAAGTCCATGAGAGCAAAGGCAGTAAACAGGAAGTTTTACTCTATGGCAAAAAAAAAAAGAGAGAAAAAAAGGAAGAAAAGCAAATATAAAAGGGGGCTTTGTAAAGTAGAACAAGAGAAGCCATAAAAAATTCAGAGAGCCCTACTCAAGGAATATGCTGTGAGAGGAATAATCAGAAGTCAATTTCCTGTCATGGCACAGTGGAAATGAATCTGACTAGGAACCATGAGGTTGCAGGTTCAATCCCTGGCCTTCCTCAGCGGGTTAAGGATCTGGCATTGCCATGACCTGTGGTGTAGTATGGCAGCTGTAGTTCCGATTAGACCCCTAGCCTGTGAACTTCCATAAAAAAAAAAAAAAATAGAGCTACAAAAAAAAAAATAGAGCTACCAAAAAAATTTTTAAAGCAGGTAGAATTAGGAGTTCTTGTTGTGGGTTAAAGACCCAACATTGTCTCTGTGAGGATGCAAGTTCAATCCCTGGGCTCGCTCAGTGGGTTAAGGATCCAGCGTTGGCAAAAGCTGTGGCCTAGCTCGCAGATGCAGCTCAGATCCGGTATTGCTGTAGCTGTGGCATAGGCTGGCTGCTGCAGCTCTGATTCAACCACTAGCCTGGGAACTTATGTATGCTGCAAGTGAGGCTGTGAAAAGAAAAATAAATAAAGCAGGTGAAATTATTCTTTCGAGGTTATCAGCAAATCCTGAAGTTGCATCCTTTCTAATATCTGTACTCAGTTACTTTTGGTGATTCAAGTGTATAATCCTAACAACTTAGAGTATATCATTTCTTAATATTATGCCTTGTTGTTTTCTCCTCCTAAATATCTTACTAGGTATATGTGGTTGCTATGAATATTAAAAAGGAAGCAGACTCAAAACCAAAAAGAGCAAATAAAAACCCTGATGACGATGATGATGATTACAGTACCATAGATGAACTACCCCCGGATAGTTTAATAACACTCGTACAACCTGAACTGCCAACACTAAGTCGCCTGTGGTTGGCAGCATTAAAAGACTATGCACTTTTAACTTTACCAGCTGAATTTGCTAGTCAGCTACCCCCAGATGGTAAGTACTGCTTTCAGAGTTTTGCTTTTGATGGAGTTCAGAATAGTTATTAAACAAAATGGAATTGGTGGAGGCTAGCAAATTTCTGTGGGCTTGAACCTGATATTCTGTCATTTAGAGCATGTTCACCATATTGAAATTGTGAACTCAAATATGACATTAAACTTGTTAGCCCAAGCAAAACTGTTCTCACTTTTATAGGAATAACTGTATGAGCTAGAGTATTCTAAATAACTGCATAACAAGCCATCATGCATAACCATGATGCGGTATATCACTATGTTGGTCAGTGTGTGTGTGCAGGACAAATGAGGAAGTCCTCACTTTGATAGCGAAAACACAGGGAAGGGAAAAATTTGCAAAAGAGTGAAAAAGCAAGAAAAGACAGTGTGCCCTCGCTGAGCAAAGGGTTTTAAGAGTCGCTAGCTATAGTACAGAGGAAGCCAGTGAGCACTTGTGGGGAAAGGTGAAGGATAATCATTTGCAGAGGAAAGGCTGGAAACCCTAGCATCAGCGAGGAATTGAACGGCACTCCAGGTCATCAGCTGCAGGAAAGACATTAGTTTTGGTAATTCTGGGGGAGAATCTCCTTGACCAAATTGCTCTTTTGTATGTGTTATGATCTAAATATTTGCGTCACCCCAGAATTCCTGTGTTGAAACCTACACCCCATTGTGATGGTATTAGATGGTGGGGCCTTTGAGAGGTTATTAAGTCATGAGGGCAGAGCCTGCAGGAGTGGGGTAGTCCCCTTGGAATAGAGACCCCACAGAGCTCCCTGGCCTCTTGCACCTGGTGAGGAGTTAGTAAGAAGGCACTGGCTATGAATCAGGAAGAAGGCTCTCACCTGACCATGCCAGCACTATTATCTCAGACTTCCAACCTCTAAAACTATAAGAAATAAATTTCTGTAATTTATAAGCCACCGAATCTGATATTTCTTGTAGCAGCCCAAAGGGACAGAAACAGTGTATAACAGTAGTTGTTCATAAATGCATGAATACGTAAAATAGAAGAAATGTTTTTTGGTTTTAATTGATTTGTTTTGTAGGTGGAGCATTTTATACTCCTGAAACTATTGATACAGCTAGACTTCACTATCGGAATTCCTGGGCCCCAGTTCTCCATGCAGTGGCACTTTGGTTAAATAGCACAGGATTTACATGTTCAGAGTCTGCAGAAGCAGCAGCAGTATCAGGTTTACAAAAACGTTCTGCACCCGTCAATTTAAACCAAACATCAGGAGCAACACCCAGTGCAAAATCTTTGCCAGAAATTAACAAAGACAGAATGCATCTGATTTTAGGTAGGTGAGCCATGTTAATGTATTTCAAGATGTATCACTTGTGAAAATTCATATCTGTGGGGCAGGAAAAACTTCCTTTTATCCTCTTTAGTATTACGACTGGCCTAAGAAACTGACATAAGATATGTTAACAGGAGAAAAGCATACAAATTTATTTAATTATTTTACATGTACACAGGAGTCTTTAGAAGGAAAATGAAGACCTGAGAAGCCATTATGTATTATTGTGTACTATTTTACACAAGCAAGAATAAATTGTGGGAATATGGCAAGACAAGGGGGCTGGGGCTAGGGGCAGTAAGTTGTGGGGACAGTGACTAGAAAATACATGGGAGAAACTAATGGAGGATCAGGCTTATTTTAGTAGGTTTTTTTGGACAGGTCTGTTTCACCGTCAGCTCCCAGTCTCTGGTGGTAAGCTCCCAGTCTCTGGTGGTAAGAATGTTCTCTCCCTGTAGTTCCCGCCGTGGCTCAGCGGTTAACGAACGGCTAGTATGAGGATGCGGGTTCGATCCCTGGCCTCACTGAGCGGGTCAAGGATTCGGCATTGCCGTGAGCTGTGGTGTAGGTTGCGGATGCAGCTCGGATCCTGCATTGCTGTGGCTATGGCGTAGGCCGATGGCTACAGCTCCGATTAGACCCCAGCTTAGGAACCTCCATATGCCATGGGTGTGGCCCTAAAATAACAAAAGACAAAAAAGAATGTTCTCTCCCTGTACACAGAGGGCACCTTTCTCATTAGAAAATTTATGACCTGCTTTTAGGTAGAAAGGGGGTCAGAGAGCCCTGGCTACTTCTGCTGTTTCTCAAGTGCCTTTAGCCAAGGAGGCATATTTTGGTGTGGCATGTTTTCAGCTCCTTCATAGCTTTTATTTTAATGCTATGGAAAACATTTTTATGGTACACATCAGAAAAGGAACAGTTAAAAATTTTCTAAATTAACTGAATTTTTTATGTAAAAATTTAATTATCTGGCATGTTCACCCACAGAGCAATATTGAATAATTTTCAAGGAGAAAAACTGAACTTTTTTTTTCCCAGCAAATAAGCTTTCTTTTTTACTTAACAAATTGTCCCATGAGGAAATAATAAAATGTAAAGTTAGACTAAATTTGAATAAATCTTATTCATAATTGCTTTACACATGGTCTTTTAACACTTAAGAATTACACATGCTGATGAAGCTCTTAATGATCTTATGTTTTCAGGGAGGACAGGGAGGGAATAAACACAAACGATAAGGTAAAATTACAGAATTTGTCAAATCTCATAAATGAAAATGTGAAAGACTTCCAAAGCAATGACCTTACTGCTATACAAATTAAAAGCAGCTGTTACCTGTGATACCCACTGAACCTTTGTAGTGTGACATTTAAAAAAACATTGTATGGGAGTTCCCGTAGTGGCTCAGCGGTTAACGAATCCGACTGGGAACCATGAGGTTGCAGGTTCCATCTCTGACCTTGCTCAGTGGGTTAACAATCCGGTGTTGCCGTGAGCTGTGGTGTAGGTTGCAGACGTGGCTCAGACCCCGCATTGCTGTGGCTGTGGCATAGGCCGGCGGCTACAGCTCTGATTAGACCCCTGGCCTGGGAACCTCCATATGGTGCGAGTGTGGCCCTAGAAAAGGCAAAAAGACAAAAAATAAATAAAATAATCATTCAATGATTTGTATATTTATTTATTTATCTATTTTTTCTTTTAGGACCACACCCACAGCATATGGAAGTTCCTAGGCTGGGGGTCTAATTGGAGCTGCAACTGCCAGCCTGCACTACAGCCAGACCTGAGCCTCGCGTCTGTGACCTACACCACAGCTCACAGCAACACCTCGCTGAACGAGATCAGGGATCCAACCTGCCTCCTTGTGGATACTTGTTGGGTTTGTTTCCTGTGCGCCACAACGGGAACTCCTGTAAATGACTTTAAATATCTTCTTAATCAACCTTGGAACTCGCCCCCTGTCCATCCCCTCCGATGTGATCATGAACCTAATTGTAAAGCTACAATCTGTGTTAAGTTTGGTTACTAATTTTGAAAATCATTTTGAACTCACTTTAAGGTATTAAATAAATATATGTTAAAATAACCTATAAAAAATAATTAGATAAGAATAGAAAAAATTGTTTCAAAACAGCAAAGTATTTTATATTAACGAACCTGTGTTTTTATTTTGTACATTGCAGGTGTGAGTATACAGTTCCTTTGTTCCCCAAGACCTGAGGAGCCTATTGAACATGTTACAGCATGTCTACAGGCTTTACACACCTTGCTAGATTCTCCTTATGCCCGAAACCATATTGCAGAAGATCAGGTATGGTGTATTTCTGTAATAGAAAATTAATTTATGGAGTTCCTGTCGTGGCTCAGTGGTTAACGAATCCGACTAGGAACCATGAGGTTGCAGGTTTGATCCCTAGCCTCATTCAGTGGGTTAAGGATCCCATGTTGCCGTGAACTGTGGTGTAGGTTGCAGACATGGCTCGGATCCCATGTTGCTGTGGCCGTGGCATAGGCCAGCGGCTACAGCTCCAATTCAACCCCTAGCCTGGGAACCTCCATATGCCTTGAGCGCAGCCCTAAAAAAGGCAAAAGACAGACAGACAGACAGACAGACAGACAGAAAGAAAGAAAGAAGGAAGGAAAGAAAGAAAAAATTAATTTATGCTTTGTTTACTCAGTTCACTGAGGGGGCTCGTGTTCAATCCCTGGCCCCACACAGTGAGTTAAAGGATCCAGCATTGCCACAGTTACAGCATAGTTCGCAACTGTGGCTCAGATTCAGCCCTTGGCCCAGGAACTGCCATATGCTGCAGGTGCAGCCAATTAAAAAAAAAAGAATTAAAATAATAATTTGTTTTGTATGCATATTTATCTTAAGATAATTTTCTCACATAGGAAATAAATATTATATAGTAAGTATTCAGGATTTTGGCTTTATCTAAGACTGTCTGTTGAATGTTGGATGACCAGGCATGGCTAGACTAGAGATCCTCACCATAGCTGCTTTTATCTTTTCATCAGCGGTCAAGGAAAACTAAAAATTTAAAGGATACCTTCAGTCCCAGTTAATGATTCTACTAATAAAGGACTAAAGTAATTAATAAGGTTGTTAAATTATGTCACTTTTAAAGGCTTAAGATCTCTCATTTAATGAAAATTTTTGCACTGGCTCAAGTGCTCATTTAAAAATTTAATCAAGGAGTTCCTATTGTGGCTCAGTAGGTTACGAACCCAACTAGTATACATGAGGATGTGGGTTCGATCCCTGGCCTTGCTTAGTGGGTTAAAGAATCCAGGCATTGCCGAGAGCTGTGGTGTAGGTCGTAGATGTGGGGTAGGAAGCACATGAGGAAAGATTAATCAGACTTGGATAAGGGGCTAGATGCTTGATCTTAGGGAAAGAAGTAAAGGTAGCTTTGATTGCAACTAAGTTTTTTTCTCCCTCTTTGACATTTGAGGGCAGTTCATTGGATGGGTTTGTTGTGGAAGATTGTGAGTAAGAGGCTTTTTAAAGTGAATAGTGAGTAAGTAGTGAAAGTTTGTAATAGTTTTTTTTTTTTTGAGAAACTTCAAGGCATTTGGATTTTTATTCCAATTTAAGCACGTCTGATTTTTAGCTTTTAAATTGAATTTTTTCTATATTTAAATGATTTACTGTATGAACGGACTTAACTATGACTCATTTTTTTTAATAATGAGCATTTCTTTTTTTTTCTTTTTCTTTTTAGGGCCACACCCGCACATATGGAGATACCCAGGCTAAGGGTCGAATTGGAGCTACAACTGTCGGCTTACGCCACAGCCACAGCAACACAGGATCTGAGCCACATCTGCAACCTACACCACAGCTCACGGCAAGACTGGATTCTTAACCCACTGAGCGAGGTCAGGGATTGAACCCACGTCTTCATGGTTCCCAGTCGGATTCGTTTCCGCTATGCCACGATTGGAACTCCTGTAATAGTTCTAAGATGAATCTGAGAGAGACTCAACAGAACTCCCAGAATCTCTGGTAGACTACTCCTATGTACTTAGGTTGGAAATCATAAATTTTAGCATCACTAAGATTCTTGCAATACTGTTTAGTCCAGAAGAGACAATAAATAGGAGAATCTTTTTGCCTTTTATCTAGAGCCACACCCACGGCATATGGAGGTTCCCAGGCTAGGGGTCTAACAGGAGCTGTAGCTGCTGGCCTTTGCCACAGCCACAGCAATGCGGGACCTGAGCCGCATCTGCAACCTACACCACAGTTCACGGCAACGCCAGATCCTTAACCCACTGAGCAAGACCAGGGATCGAACCCGCACTCTCACGGTTCTTAGTCGGATTTGTTAACCACTGAGCCACTAAGGGAACTCCTACCATTTTTAAAAGTAAAAATTGGAGCTCCCACTATGGCGCAACAGGAACAAGTGTCATGTGTCTCTTCAACATGAGGATGCAGGTTCGATTCCCAGTTCAGTGCAGTGGGTTAGAGGATCTGGTGTTGACACAATTGAGGTGTAGGTTGCAACTGTAGCTGGGATCTGATCCCTGGTTTGGGAACTTCATATGCCGTAGGGCGGCCTGAAAGGAAAAATAAAATAAAAATTATTTAAATACATAAAGTAATTTGTTGAGTGAAAATATGTTGAGATAAAATATGACCATTTCTTAAGATCGTTATAATATTTGCTACATAGTCCTATATGTTCATTTTTAACTACTGAATTTATTTTTCCATGTACATTTTCTTAGATTTAATAATATAAATGTATCCTTTGGAATTAAAATTAATTTCTCCCTGTTAATTTATAATAGCTGATTGGTGTTGAGTTGCTGAGTGTTCTGCACCGCTTGCTCCTGACCTGGAATCCACCGTCTGTCCAGCTGCTGGTGACTGGTGTTGTACAACAGATAGTAAGAGCTGCTCAGGATTATTTGCAAGAAAAAAGAAACACACTAAGTAAGCACTAGAAATTACACAAACTTTGAAGTAAATTTATTTGTACTCTAATTTTTTAAATATTAATGTCAGAAAATTGGGTTTTTGGTTTTTGTTTTTTGGCTTTTTAGGGCCTCACCTTCAGTGTATAGAAGTTCCCAGGCTTGGGGTTGAATCGGAGCTGCAGCTGCCAGCCTACACCACAGCCACAGCAATGCAGGATCTGAGTCTCGTCTGAACTTATACCCCAGCTAATGGCAATGCTAGATCCCGACCCACTTAAGTGAGGCCAGGGATTGAACCCTCATCCTCATGGATACTAGTTGGATTTGTTTCCTCTGAACCATGATGGGAACTCCTAATGTTTTAAGTAAAAAGTTTAACCATCCATTTAGAAAATTTGCAGTTGATTTTGCTTTTATTAGAAAGAAGCACATGAAATTGGTCATATTCAGCTATTTTTCACGTTCAAAAGTGTCAGCCTCATGTTTCAGCCTAACATATGTGTTACTCCTGTTATGAAATACATTCCTAATAAAAATACCTAATAAAACTTTTTCAAGTAAAAAACGAATTGTCCTTTCCTGTTTAGGAGAGATCAATAAACAGAATTCTAGGAAGGCAGAGAATTATTCTGAGATAGACGTATGGCATCAGTTAAACATTTAGTGGTAAACTGTTTTGAAAGAATTTATTAAACGTACTTACTGTATTGTTTCATCTACTATTTGTAATTTTATTGCTGGGAATTTCAACAAATGTTCTTTTACCCAAGATGAAGAAGATATGGAAAAAGAGTCCTGTCCTATATTAGGAGAAGGAGGTGACAGTGGTGGTCTGATTCCTGGAAAGTCTCTTGTGTTTGCAACTATGGAGCTGTTGATGTTCATCCTAGTACGGCACATGCCGCATCTCAGTACCAAGATGTCAGACTCTCCGAGTCACACAGCCACTAAAACTCGACTGTCAGAAGAAAGTGCTCGTCTGGTGGCAGCCACAGTTAGCATACTCTCTGACTTACCGTCCCTTTGTTCACCTGCCGGTACAGTATTGACCATTGTTTGGAAATGTCTTCTACTGTATTAGCGATAATCTTGCCTTTGAGTATAAATGCTGTTATGACTTATTTGACTCTTAAATCTTAAAGGAAAAGTAGGTCTTTGTAAGGGTTTTTTTTTTTTACCTTTAGGAGCCTCTGAAAACCAAAAAATTTAAAATACCAAAAGCCCAAAATGCTTTTTTCAGATATATTTCAAACAAACTTCAGCAGAGATAGAACCATCGCTTGAGGAAAGACATTAAATGTTAGCAGATAGACATAAAGTGGAATTACTGAACCCTTTATTTTCTGGTCTGGTTGGCGGTCTTTTTTTTTTTTTTTTGTCTTTTTGCCTTATCTAGGGCCGCATCCGCGGCATATGGAGGTTCCCAGGCTAGGGATCTAACAGGCGCTGTAGCTGCCGGCCTTCGCCACAGCCACAGCAACGTGGTTGGTGGTCTTGAGCAATACTGACAAGCTGACAAATCTCAGAGGAGAGTGACAACCTACTTGAAGGAGCAACTAAAGAAATTTTCGCTGAAAAAGATAATAACTGTTTGCAGACACCTGAAGAACTATTGGAGGGAAAAGTAGACTTTCCCTATGTTGTATCTAGAAGGTGGAGATAGTATCAGGAGATATAAAGGTAAATTTCAGCTCCACCCAAGACTGCAGATGGGAAAATAATGAATTCTCCATCGTTGGAGCTCTGCAGGCAGACTGCAGTCGCTGCGTGTGAGAGTGGTAAATGGAGTCTTTCGTTAAGTGAGCAGTTGAATTTGATTACCTTAAAGTTCTTTCAGCTCCAAATCCTAGGATTCTTTCATTTTTCTCTGGCTTGCCTATATAGTCTTTTTATTGTTTTCCTGGTCTGATTAGCATTGACAGACTCGGTACTAAGGCTGACTTAGTGCAGTGAGATTGACTACTTGTCATGGAATTGCTATATCATTCACCAAGTGTCTTAGATACTTCTCAAAGTATTTGGTAGTGTTTTCCTTACATTTTTCTACCTTGCTTCCTCATTTTCATTATAAAGGGCATGACATATTAAATAGGTGAAATATTGGAAGTAATAAAAACAAGGCACATTGGGAAAAGAAAATATATTGTCTTCTTTGAAATAACTTGTGACTTTCTTATTTTCTTTTTCAAACATTGAATTATAGTAATAGTAGTGAAGTAAATTTTGTATGAATACAAGAAAAATAATATTAAAGCAGTCAATTGTAAGAAAATATAAACAATTGAAACAGTTGTAATATGGGAACTGGAATATGAGGTAATATGTTTTGTTTTTATTTCAGGATGTATGACAGTCCTGCCCACAATTCTATTTTTAATTGCAAGAATATTGAAAGACACAGCAATAAAGTCTGCGGATAATCAGGTTCCTCCACCAGTCAGTGCAGCTCTTCAAGGGATCAAAAGTATTGTGACACTTTCAATGGCCAAAACGGAGGAAACTCAGAAACAGTGGACAGCTCTAATTCGTAGTACTCTTGCATGCATCCTAGAATATTCTCAACCAGGTAACCTGATCGGTTTTACAATTTTAAATTTATTAGGATATGTGTTCCCCAAAAATTAATTGAATGAGCTAGTCAGGAAATTTCTCTATAACACTGAATCAACTCAGAGAGGTGTTTAAGTCCCATTTTTCAGAAGTGAACTTGAGTTTCCTGTTCCAGATATTGATTCTGAATGTCCTTATCTTGGCACTTACATACATGTTGGGGAGTTTTCCCAAAAAGAGAGGATATAGTACATATCAAACCTGTATACACTGTCTTAAAGTCTTATATAGTTGTCCATCACTTATATTTTAATCTGTTATTATTTGTTCCCCTATCAACAGATACTTTTACTGTTTCTGAATTTTCCCAATTATAAAAATTATCTCAGTAAACAGTCTTATAAATTCCTCATGAACCTGTGCTGTGAGATTTTCTAGGGCATACCCCTAAACATGGAATTGATGGCACTTTTTAATTTTATCAGACAATGCCAATTTGCTCTCCAAAGTAGTTCTATGAATTTACACTTCTACCAGCAGTGTTTGATCCCTACCATGTATTTCAGACTTAAATTTCACTGTCTGATAGGTATAATGTAGTGTCTTGTTTTAATTTGCATTTCTCATTTTCTTAGTATAAGCATTTTTCATATTTGTGTTTAATTTGAGGGAGAAATGCCTGTTCACGTTTTTGTCCATTTTTCTGCTGTGTTTGACTTTTTCTTTCATTTTATTTCTGTTGTAAATGTGAAAGGACTGAAAACCAACAGTAGTAATTAAAGGTTTGCCATATTGCCTATTAAAAGATTTCCGCACTATCTTAAGAATGTGGAGTATACCCAAGAATGAACAGATAGGGCAGTGAAACAGAACAGATTGCTTTAAAACAGACATTCATCCTCGTAAGAATATAATACGTGATAAAGACATTCATTATTCTTCAGATGGTTTGTGTCAAGTAGCAATTCAAGTTGTCAGTTCTAGTTAGGCCTTTATCTTATATCATGATTCAAAATAAATACGAGGTAAGTTAAAATGGTAATGTAAAAATTTTAAAATAGGTAAACAAAGAAGATACAGGTTTAATCTTTTGTGTCAAAGTGGCAAAGGACTGTGTAAGTATAGGTCGACGGTAAATATCACAGAGGAAAATACCAATGTATTGGACTATAGAACTCAACTTCTACCCGTCAAACAGTGTACAGTAGAAGATGGGTGCCATCATTTTATGATTTATGTAGGTCAAATCGTTATACTGTATACCTTAAACTTATACAGCTCTGTATGTCAGTTATATCTCAATAAAAATTTGAGAAGATTTTATTGAGAATAAAGTTTTTAATAAAAAATATTTTTTATTAAAGAAAGAACAATTTTAGTAAAAGATAGCTAAAAAAGATCAGAAACTGACAATAATGTTTATATGTGTTAATGTCATTAACATACAAAGAAGTCTTATGAGAAAAACATTTAACACCCAGTATAAGAAAGAAGATAGGAAAGAACACACATTAGTAAAAAGGAAAATAGAGATGCCCACCAGGCATATAAAAAATTAGCCATATTATATAAGCGAAGAAATACAAACAAAACAAAGTAATAAAAATTTTTATGTGTAAAAACTGACTTTAAAAAATGAGTATGTACAGGTGGAATCAATACCAGGAGAACATTTTCATATTTTGCTGAAGGAAGTTTAAAACAGTTGAAGAGTTCCCTAGTGCCTCAGCACATTAAGGATCTGATGTCACTGCTATGGTGCAGGTTCCATCCCTGGCCCAGGAATTTCCGAATGCCACAGGCATGGCCAAAAAGATAAAATAAAATAAAACAGTTTAAACTTTCAAGGAATCAATTCTGCAAAATGTCCAAAAAGCCTATAAGAATTCAAACTTTGACCTCATGATCAAAGACTTATATTCAGAGTTATTTATCTGAATAGAAATAGTTATCTAGACTAATAACAACCCAGACCAGAAGACGTTAAACAAATACTTAGAAATTAAACTATTGCTCGATGGTAGTATTACAAATTTTATTTTCTTTCCCATATGTTTGTCATATTTTATTTTATTTTATTTATTTTTTTTGTCTTTTTTTGCCTTTATCTAAAGCCGCACCCGCGGCATATGGAGATTCCCAGGCTAGGGGTCTAACAGGAGCTGTAGCCGCCGGCCTTCGCCACAGCCACAGCAACGCGGTATCTGAGCTGCGTCTGCAACCTACACCACAGCTCACGGCAACGCAGGATCCTTAACCCACTGAGCGAGGCCAGGGATCGAACCCACAACCTCATGGTTCTTAGTTGGATTCGTTAACCACTGAGCCACGAAGGGAACTCCATGTTTGTCATATTTTAAACAATGACTGTGTACTACTTTTATTACTTGAATTTTTTCAGGTTTATATTTGGAAAGGAAAACTTTAGTGTTATTAATGTTACTAAAACTTTTAACTTTGTCATGAATTAATATTTTGCTTAAGATTTTTAATGAACTAAAGAAATATTAAATGCCATAATATACATAAATGTTTATGTGTGTGGATAAATAGATATAACAAGAAAAAGTAGTTAATAATTCATTTAAAAATGTAAAAATTGTTGTTTTTTTTTCCCTGAGCCCGCAGCATGTGGAAGTTTCCAAACCAGTGATTGACTCAGCATCATAGCAGTGACCTGAGCCACCATAGGGACAACGCCAATTCCTTAACCTGCTGCGCAACAGGAAACACCTAAGTATTGTTTTAATTTTCATGGAGGCAGTGTCTATAGTCAATAATCATGTATTTTAAAATTGTCATTTATAAGGGAAGGTTGTGATATTTTATCCATCTAGCTCATTCATATTAGATGCATTTAAAGGTATATGATAAGAGAATTAACTTGCCTAAGATTATTTGCCCAGAACTGAATTCTCAGTAGGCATAATCAGTATGAAGTGGGGATCAAAGCCACGGTATATTTTCATAGTCTTTATAAGCAAGCAAGTAAAATTTATTGCTTTATAAATAAAGTTTTGTAATACAGAATGTCCCTTATGGAAATCATGTTTCTTTGTATGAAATCTGAGACTTCCACTTTAAAAAATGCGCGGGTATATGTATGTGAATAGACACACACACACACACATCTCCCTGGGATGTAGTGAAGATTGATATAAATTTTTTTTTTTTTTTTTTGGCTTTAGGGCCGCACCCAGAGCATATGGAGGTTCCCAGGCTAAGGGCCCAATCGGATCTACAGCTGCTGGCCACAGCCACAGCCACATCAGAGCTGAGCCATGTCTGTGACGTACAGCACACCTCATGGCAATGCCAGATCCTTAACCCACTTGAGTAAGGCCAGGGATTGAACCTGCAACCTCATGGTTCCTAGTTGGATTTGTTTCCGCTGCGCTATGACAGGAACTCCTTTTTTTCATTTTTAAAAGCTTCCATTTTGAAATAGTTTTTAAAACCTTCAATTTTGAAAGATTCAAAACTTTAAAAAAATTACAAGAATATTAAAGTGAACTCCAGCATACCTTTCTCCTAGACTCACCAATTGTTGCCTCATATGTTTTATTATTCTGTAATCCATATATTATTGTTGATAATATTACATTATTAATTTTGCTGAACCACTTGAGAATACACGGAAATCATCATGACTCTTTGCTCCTAAATACTTCATGCAGAAATCCTAAGAACAAGAGGTCTCTTACATAACCACTGAAGAATTATCAAATTGAGGCAATTTAACATTGACGTATGGAGTTCCCATTGTGGCTCAGAGTTAAGAACCCAGCATAGTGTCCTTGAGAATGCAGGTTTGATCCCTGGCCTCAGTCAGTGGGTTAAGGATTTGGCATTGCCCAAGCTGCGAGGTGGGCCACAGATGCAACCCAGATCCAGTGCTGTCATGGCTCTGACCTGCAGCTGCAGGTGTGATTCATCCCCTGGCCTGGGAACTGCCATATGCCACAAGTGCAGCTGTAAAAAGAAAAAAAAAAGGGATACAGTTCTCTTATTGTTCATATGCAAATTTCAGCAGTTTTGCTAATAGTGACTTTCATAGAACTTGTTTCTTTTTATCTAGAATACAGCCTAGGAGCATATATTGTATCTAGTTATCATAATGCTTTCGTCTTCTTTAAGTTGTCCTCAGTTTTTATCTTTCAGGATATTAATTTTTTTAAGAGTACAGTACATATGTTTTATAGAATGTTCTTTGATTTGGTATTGTCTGAATTTTATCTCATGATGAGATTCAGGTTGTGCGTAAGTATTGTTAGGTCTTTCACAGTGCGTCATATAAAGAGGCATATAATGTTGCTTTGTGCCATTATGGGGACCTTTACTTTAGAAACTTTATGTTGGTGTTTGCCATGTTTCTCCACTATAAAGTTAACACTCCCCTTTTACGATTAATACAAAATTTGCAGGAAGGTACTTTAAGACTGTGTTGGCTCCTCATCAAGCTTTCACCGAATTTTCAGCAAATGGTTTTAGCATTTGTTGTTCTTGGATTGATTATTAGTATGATGATGTCAAATGATCGTTTTCTAACTTCCGCATTTATTTCTTTTGTATTCATTAGTTGGCATTTTACTGAAAAGAGAGCTTTGTCTTTGCCCTCCCTTTATTATTTATATGTTTATTTGTTTGCTATAGTCACTATGGACTCATGATCCTTTTTCTAATTCAGTGGGTTCATTACTTTCATTTTGACATGCCCCAAGATATAGCAGACTCATCTTGTACTTTCTGGCACTAAGATGTAGCAGACTCATCTTGTATTTTCCCTGTTACTGTTCTGGAATCGATCACTTCTCCCAAAAGCCCTGGTTCCTTTTAGTAGAGAATGGTATATCTTTTTAATTTTTTTTTTTTTAATATACATGATTGGGAGTTCCCGTCGTGGCTCAGTGGTTAACGAATCCGACTAGGAACGATGAGGTTGCGGGTTCCATCTCTGGTCTTGCTCAGCGGGTTAAAGATCCGGCGTTGCGGTGAGCTGTGGTGTAGGTCGCAGACGCGGCTCAGATTCTGCGTTGCTGTGGCTGTAGCATAAGGCCGGTGGCTACAGCTGCCATTAGACCCCTAGCCTGGGAACCTCCATATGCCTTGGGTGCGGCTCTACATAAAAAGGCAAAAAGACAAAAAAAAAAAAAAAAAGTAAAATAGTTTTGAGTCTCTTATATGTTCAGTAATAATTGTTTTTTAGAATAAATGTATATGTTTCCTGTATTTCTTTTTTTTTTTCCCCTTTTGTCATTTTAGGGCCGCACCCACGGCATGTGGAGGTTCCCAGGCTAGGGGTCTAATTGGAGCTGTAACCACTGGCCTAAGCCACAGCCACAGCAATGCGGGATCCGAGCTGCGTCTGCAACCTACACCACAGCTCACGGCAACGCCGGATCCTTAACCCACTGAGCAAGTCCAGGGATCAAACCCGCAACCTCATGGTTCCTAGTCGGATTTGTTAACCGCTGCGCCACGACGGGAACTCCTGTTTCCTATATTTCTAATTACATACTGTATCACCATTAACTTTCCTTTTCCTAAATAAGTGATTGTAATAGTGAGAATTTTTTTTTTTAAACTTTGAGAGTATTGTCTTTAGGAAATTGTACAGTTTTTTGTTTATGGTTGTGTAGAATTTATAGGTTTCATGTTTACTAAGTGCAAAGGTGAGTAAAAGCATACTCTGGATTTTTAAATTAGAACATTTTATCATTTAACTCTGTTGAAAAGAGTATTTGGAAATTTTTGATCAATCCAAAGTGCAAAGAAGTTAAATGACTTTTAAGCAATTTTGTATTTCCATATTATATTTTATATTTTTCATATTAGAGTTCTTAGGATGTATGTCTGAATTATTTCAATTAATGTTGAATCATCTAGAAAAACAGAGAGGACTTAAATACGGGGACTTCTAATAGTGTCCTCAGTTTCCTCAATAGTAGATGAGTTCTATTCTTAAAGTTATTAATTGACTGTATTATGCTGAGGAACTGCTGTGCATGTGGTTGGAGAATGAAGGTTATTGTTCAAGACTGAAATTTTGAAGCATTTTAGAAACAGCATATTGCTTTCATTTTATATATGTATATATATTTATATATTTACTATTTATGTATTTCAGAAGAGTCTATGCCTATGCCTGATGAAGTAAGCATGCTAACAGCAATTGCACTCTTCCTGTGGTCTGCTGGTAGTGAAATAATAGGAGTCCAGTCACTGCAGAATGGCTGCATGAATAGATTTAAAAACGCGTTAAATTCATGTGACCCATGGGTAAGTTACACTCGAAACATAGTAGTGGTAAATCTTCCACTTAATCAAGAAAATTTTAGATATCCTTGACATTTTAATGTCCAAGGACGTTAAAGAATAAATATATAACATTTTTTAAATGGACCTATTGAAATTAGGTTTTCTAGAAAATAAATTTTATCATTTTACAGTGTCAAAATCTAAACTAATGAGCAAAAACCTGCTGCAGATGAGAAGAAGAAGCATTTTAGTAACATCTCCCTCTCTCTTCCCGAATCAGAGTCTCCAAATGTGGGTCCAAAGACCTGTATTTTTATAACATTCTCCAGGTATTTTTTACATTCAGCGGTGTTTGGCAGCTTTTCTTCTACCAAGCACTGAAACAGTTTTTTTCCATTATTGTTCTTTTATGTTGATGGATCTGCCTTCCTTTGTTTGTTTGTTTGTTATTAACATGAAGTCTATCTAAAGTGGAGCCACTGAGACCTTACTTTCAAGACCTGGAACACTTAAACTGATAAAAGCAGTCATTTCCAAGGAATCCAAGTGGAGTTGAGGTGTCTGAATAATATATTTTTATAACTTTGTTTGACATCTTGCAGGTATTAGCCTTCCATACTAAATATGTGAGTTTAAAATAAAAAAGACAATTATAAATTAAAGAAAGAATTAAAAACAGAAGTTAGAATTTTTATTTGGTTAATATCTTTTCAGTTTTATTTAGCTAACGTATTGGAAGTTTTATTACTCCATTTCTTTTTTTAATTTTTTTAATGATTTTTATTTTCTCCATTATAGTTTGTTTACAGTGTTTTCTCAATTTCTACTATATATTACTCCATTTCTGTGAGTAGAAAATGGCATTAATTTATCCCACATTCCTATTTGCATCCTGAAGTATTACTTCGTTTCAGTACATGTTAAGATGCAGTGTGATTGTAGAGCAAATAAGAACTATCACAAATGTAAATTAATAAAATGATTTTCTTCTGTAGGTTCAAGCCAAATGTTACCAGCTTCTCCTCTCAGTCTTTCAGCATTCCAACCGTGCCCTTTCAACTCCCTATATCCATTCATTAGCTCCAATTGTGGTTGAAAAGCTAAAAGCTGTTGAAAGAAACAGACCAGCCAGTAACACAGAACTTTTAGCTGTTCAAGAAGGAATCAAAGTTCTTGAAACTTTGGTTGCTCTTGGGGAAGAACAGAACAGTAAGTATTTTCCTGTGAAAAGCCATGAGTCCAAAATGAGGGTTTGTATTGTATATAAATCTTATTTGCTATTTGACACAGGCCACTGCAGTAGTAAGTTTACTAAGGATGATTATGGTTACTATCTGAAAGCTTAATGCTTTTGCTTATGCTGCTAGCAAAATTGAGTTAATTTTATTTATTTTTTAAGAGCATGAGGTTAAAATAAATTACCAGTGGCATTTCAACCCATGGATTTTTTTTTTTTTCTAGGAATGTACTCTTTAAAAACTAGGGAAAATCTGGACGTTTAGTAGTTTTTTTACAGTAATACATTTTGGTGTTCATAATAGAGGTATAAAAAGCTTTTTAACAAGTAGGACCAGGGAGTTCCCATCGTGGCTAAGTGGAAACAAATCTGACTAGCATCCATGAGGACACAGGTTCGATCCCTGGCCTCAGTCAGTGGGTTAAGGATCCAGTGTTGCCGTGAGCTGTGGTGTAGGTCGCACACACGGCTCGGATCTCATGTTGCTGTGGCTGTGGCATAGGCCAGCAGCCACAGCTCTAATTTGACCCCTAGCCTGGAAACCTCCATATGCCACAAATGCAGCCCTAAAAAGACAAAAAAAAAAAAAGAACCAGATTAGTATTAATGCCAAACATCATCATTAAAATACCTAAAAATAAATTTTTAAATTTTTTTAATGAACTACCACATTCATCCATTTAACAAGAGACCTTAACACCCGCTCCTCTTTATTCCATGCTAAATCTTGATTTTATCACAATCCAATATTTATCTTAAGAAATATGACCTTTAATTGTTAACAGAAAGACTATGCTTTTTAAATTAGTATCTTATGACTGAATGTTAAGCTGTTTATAGTTTTTCAAGATCATAAATGAGATGCGTATTCGTGTACAGATGTCTTTGCACACATGCACACTTTTTTTCATTATTTCTATCAGATAAATTCCTTAAAGTGAAATTACTGGGTCAAAGGAATGCAGATAAAAATCACATCAGTTTTTTCTATCATAAATTTTTTTCTCATCTGGGAGTTCCCGTCGTGGCTCAGTGGCTAACGAATCCGACTAGGAACCATGAGGTTGCGGGTTCGATCCCTGGCCTTGCTCAGTGGGTTAAGGATCCGGCATTGCCGTGAGCTGTGGTGTAGGTTGCTGACACAGCTCGGATCCCGCATTGCTGTGGCTGTGGCGAAGGCCGGCAGCTACAGATCCTGTTAGACCCCTAGCCTGGGAACCTCCATATGTCGCGGGTGTGGCTCTAGAAAAGGCAAAAAGACAAAAAAAAAAAAATTTTTTTCCTCTTCTCATGAAAGAATTTCGCAGGAAATTGGAAAGGTAGTAGAAATTTTAAAAAGCTATTGCTGATAGCTTCCATATAAGATAATAATCCAGAACTGTGATAGTAGAAGAGAAGAATTCAGAAGTGATTATGAAAAAAAGAAGACCTGATTTGGTGGGTAAGTGGTTATAGGGACAAGAGAAGAGACAAATATTACTGTGTTACCTGAAAGAAGCATGGAAGCAGTGTTAAAACTGGAAAAATCAGGAGGGAGTTCCCATTGTGGCACAGTGGAAATGAATCCGACTAATATCCGTGAGGATGTAGGTTTGATGCCTGGCTTTCTCAGTGTGTCAGGGACCCGGGGTTGTGGCTGTGGTGTAGGCCAGTAGCTGTATCTCCAATTCGACCCCTAGCCCGGAAACTTCCATATGCTGCAGGTGCGGCCCTAAAAAGCAAAAAGAAATTAGATATTAGTAGATTATTTGGGTAGACATGTTATAGTTAACATCATGGCTCATGTTTGGTAACTCAACATAATTTTACCTTTATTTTTATTTTATTCACTGTAAACTCGATTAACATGGAGATTAAGTCTTAGTCATTTTGTAATCCTAGCATTGAACTTATTGACATTTGCACAGTCAGTATTTAAAATGTATATGAACTGAGTTGACTCTTGGGATCAGTTCCTGAACAGGTACCCTGATTTAGGGAGGGAAAAGAGTCTCATACTTTTTCAAATAATTCTCTGTTGTTTGAATTATTTTAACAATAAGAATATATTTATGTATTATCCATAAATTAAATATAGTTTAATAGTTAATTGGATCTCAAAGATTCATTAAATAAATAACCCTTTAATTTTCCATTTAATTAATTTAAGGTATAAAATAACCAAAGCAACGTAGCTTCAATTCTTCAACCAAATTCCAATATTTAGTACTAGTAGGTTACATCAACAATAGACACCATTGCGATTTTTTCATTTTTTGAAGGACTGCTTCACTCAGATAAAAGATGTTTTGTACTATAGCAGACTTTTAAGAGGTAGAGTAAGCTGTTGGCATTTTTAAAAAATTAAAACTAAATCCAAGGTTAAGTGCCTGCAAAAACCAAAGGAAAATGGTTGCCATCACATTAACATCTTACATTCACTCATTCCTTTCCTTTGGTGGTTTCCTCCTAATGAATGCTTCAGGTTTCTGTTCCCTATTCCATTTAACCTGCAACCTCCCTATTATGGAATATCTTCAAAAATTTCATAATTTTGTTCTCAAAATACATTTTACCAGATGGCATTTACACAGTATTCATTCCTTTTTAACCTTTTAGCTAGTATTTGTTTAATAAAACAAATTAATAAAAAGAAAATACACAACCTTATTAGGAAATCTAACATGGGCTGGATGGTTAGTAAACAGTCAGTTATGAATAATTATTGAAATCTAAATTAGATTGTGCACGTTTACTTGTATTTCATCATAATTCAAACTGCCACGGTAAATGCCTAGTTTTTAAATAAAATTTATTGGAATTTTCAGATTTGTGATTATCTTCAGACTTTATCTTTGTTATTTGCAGGAGTCCAATTACTTGCTCTTTTAGTTCCCACGTTGATCTCATACCTACTGGATGAAAATTCTTTTGCCTTAGCAAGCACAACTTCCAAAGATCTTCATGAGTTTGCACTCCAGAATTTAATGCATATTGGACCTTTGTATCCACACGCTTTCAAGACAGTAATGGGAGCAGCTCCTGAATTGAAAGTACGTTTGGAAACTGCTGTTCGAGCAAGCCAAGCTAGCAAAGCTAAAGCAGCTGCCAGGCAGCCAGCCCCGACTGTGCATTCTGCACCAACAATTAAGCTAAAAACAAGTTTTTTTTAACTTGCTGTTCCATTCATTTTTCTTTATATTGTCAACTAGCAACTAATTAGTGATAGCCATTGTATCATTCCAGTCTGGAAGTTTATTATTTGTGATTTTAGAATTATATGCTTCTAAAAGGTTAAGTGAAATTATGCTCACACTGGTTTCTGATCTTGAAGGAATGATTTTTTTTTAAATCATGTAGTGAATGTGCTTCATTTTTTTTCCTAATAATGTTTCTCTTTCATTAATTTATTTTTTTAAACACTGAGCCATAGTCTTTTAAATTAAATGCAAAAAAGTTGTATCATGTAGTTGGGTGACCTGTTGATACTGTCAGGGAAGAAATACGTCCGTAGTTAGCATCTGTTATGCAAAAAATTGATAGAAAAAAAACAATTTAAATTTTGAAGTAATCAAAATAATGCAAAGTGTCTGTTTCATGGTGTTTATATTGAGAATAAAGTCACATTTTCTTAGCATTTCTCAGAATATCCTTATCTTTCCGATCTTTTTACTTTCATGTTAGATTACTAAATTATGCTTATATATATTTTAGTTAACTCTCATTTAAAGATCCATTAAAGTGTTTGAATGTGGGATAATGTTTTGCTTTTTTTAATGGCTAACATTTGGACTTGGTTATGCTTTGTAATTACAAAGCCTCAAGTTCTGGCTATGATGATTAATTTCATTCATCAAATATTTATTGAGTGCCTGCCATGTATAAGGCATCAAGCTAAGTGCTGCAGGACATACAAAGATGAATTAGTCATAATTATACTTATGCCAATCTCTCATACAATGTGAATTTTACCACGTCAAATGGATAATTGATGAAATGAATGTTTGCCACAGTGTTTTGCACATTTTAAACACCAAGTTTTACCAAACATTGTAATGTAGACTGTATTTTCAAAAGTCACCTTTCTGAACATTCCTATTCATTGTCTGCTCTCTCCTACTTATTCCCTCTCATACTTTCTTTCATCATTTGGCAGCTTATGTATCCTTGCTTTCCTCATTTGGTTTTCTTTTTTTTTTTTTAGGGCCACACCCATGTCATATGGAGGCTCCCAGGCTAGGGGTCGAATCGGAGCTGCAGCTGCCAGCATATGCCACAACCATAGCAACACGGGATCCGAGCCACGTCTGTGACCTACAGCACAGCTCACAGCAACGCTGTATCCTTAACCCACTGAGCGAGGCCAAGGATGGAATCTGCATCCTCATGGATGCTAGTCACTTTTGCTTGTCTGAGCCACAACGGGAACCCCCTCCTCACTTAGTCTTTAGACCTCAGGTAGGTACTTTCACCATTTCATACTGACTTTTATGTCTGCAGTTTTTTTTTTTTTTTTCATCTTACACCTGCCTTTCCACAGTTACTCTCCTTATTTTTTAAAGGGTTTCTTTGATAACACTTTTATTGAGATATTATTCACATACCGTACAATTCACCCATTTTAAATATGTAATTGTTTTTTGGTATATTCACAGACTAGTACAACCATCATCATAATCAATTTTGAACATTTTTATTACCCCCAAAAGAAATGCTGTACCCTTAAACTATTGTCCCACAATCCCTCTGCTTCCCCCCAGCCTTACACTACTGCTAATCTACTTACTTTCTGTCTCTAACAATTCTCTTATCATGAACATTTCATATAAATGAAATCATGCAATATGTGGTCCTTTGTGATTGGCTTCTTGACTTAACATTTTTAAGGTTCATCCATGTGGTAGCGCATATCAGTACTGCATCCCTTTTAATGTCAGAATACTGTTCCATTCTGTGTGTATTATATTTTGTTTATCCATTTATTAGTTGATGGGCATTTCAGTTGTTTTCACTTTTTGTCTGCTACAAATAATGCTGCTGTAAACAATTATGTACGAGTGTTTGTGTTACCCTGTGTTTTCATTTATCTTGAATATATACCTGGGAGTGGAATTGCTGGTTCAGCGGGAACTCTGTGTTCAGCTTTTTAATGAACTGCCAGACTGTTTTCCAGTCTCCTTGTTTCTTGCACACGTAACCCTTTCTCACTCATCTATTTATAAAGTATGTTTATTTCTGCATTAGCTATTTTCTGCTGCTCTTGGTGCTTCCCAGGCTTTTCCCATCACATCCTACTTCGGGATAGACTACGTCATTCAATAGGAATGAGTCTGTCTTTTTTTCCTCCTTCTCCACCTCTGTATCTGTTTTTCTGCTTTCCCCTCCCCAGTACATCTTAATACTTTCTCTAAAGTATTCTGAGCCGCTGACTGAAAAGTTCTAGTTTTGTATGATCATATCTATAAAAAGAAGATTTGTTTGAAGAAATTTATTTGTTTATTTTTTTGTCTTTTGTCGTTTTAGGGCTGCACCCGCAGCATATGGAGGCTCCAAGGCTAGGGGTCCAGTTGGAGCTACAGCTGCCGGCCTTCACCACAACCACAGCAGAGCAGGATCTGAGCTGCATCTGCAACCTACACCACAGCTCACAGCAGTGTCGCCGGATCCTTAACCCACTGAGCGAGGCCAGGGATCGAACCCACAACTTGTGGTTCCTAGTCGGATTCGTTTCTGCTAAACCACGACGGGAACTCCAGGAATTATATTTATTTATTTCACTGCCCAACCCATGAGATTTTTCTCAACCTGAGTAATTACATTTATTTGATTATGAACATGCAGTATCATGAAGCTAAAGGGAAAAAGCAATGACAGCCAGTGGATTCTTTCTGAAGCTTAATCTGAGCATCTTCAGTATTACAAGAAATAATGTATTTTCCCTTGCTGGGTTTTTGTTAATCAATGTTGTACTTTTGAATGCTCAATTTAATGAGAGAGAACTAAGCTCCAAAGTTCATGTTTAAGGTACATGTTCTAAGTAGGTTCTGTCATCAACCCGGTAGGAACAGAACTTTGAAAATTCTCTTTGGGGAGCTTCAGTTTCTTCATCTATAAAATGAGAACAGAATTTACTAGGTATTCTCTCTATGATCTTTTGCACATCTGAAAAGTACAAAAAGTACATATGTCTAAATATTTATCCTGCATATTTTTATCAAGAGAGTAAATCTTTGGCTGATCCTTTAATATTGATACATAATATTATTTAGTCTGATAATTGACTTTTTTTTTGTCTTTTGAGGGCTGCACCTGAGGCAAGTGGAAGTTCCCAGGCCAGAGGTCAAACCAGAGCTGCAGCCGCTGGCCCACACCATAGCCACAGCAACACGGGATCCAAGCCTCATCTGCCACCCACACCACAGCCCACGACAACGCTGGGTCCTCAACCCACTGAACAAGGCTGGGGATCGAACCCTCATCCTTATGGATACGAGTAGGGTTCATTACACTGAGCCACAACCAGAACTCCCTGATAAATGATTTTTATATGCGTGTAAAATTGCTATCACAGTATGACAGTATAACATACATTAAATCCAGACTTAAATACATTTAAATGCATTAAAACAGTTAAAATATTGCAAATTATCACCATTAAAAAGATCTGCTGGAGTTCGCTAGTGGTTCAAGAAGGCTAGTGGTTAAGGATCTGGCATTGCCACTGCTGTGGCTCCAATCACAGTTGTGGCAGAGGTTCGATCCCTGGCCCAGGAAGTTCCACAAGACCTTTTTTTGTGGGCACAGCCACAAAAAAAAAAAGATACTACGCTAAACACTTTATACCTCTCATTTCTTTTCATTCAAATAATGCTGAATGATGGATATAATTGGTCCAATTTTCAAGACATATTTAATGATACGAATTACTATGCCTCACATTTTCTTCACCCTTAATTGGAATTTTTAAGTTGATGCCAGAAATGGCTAGAGTACAGCTATAAATAAATTTGCTTTCCATCAAATGGATTATTTTTTTAAACCTAGTTTAATCAAACCCATTTTTAGTTCTAAAAACTTATGTAATTATTACTTATGGACTTTCAAAATTTTACTAAAGAATTTCATGTAGCAATCATTATTTAGAAAAATTATCCTGAGCTATGTATTTAATGCTGTCACTAAAATAAAATTGGGAAACCATGTATGCACAAGTGACCAGTTACAACTTTTTTTTTTTTCCTTCAGGAGAATTTGTTCAGTCTTGGGTCTCTATCCACAATCCTGTCTCTTTTTGCCATTAGAACTCAAAGGTTTCCATTTTGGATACTATTTTTCTCATACACATACACTTCTACTTGCCCTTTTCCCCTAGACTTTCAGCGTGAGTTGAAAGAATCCATGAAGATGTAAGTGAACTTGTTGGCTTTTGCAACTTTGATTATTCATCTTTAAGTCTCCTCCACCTTTCCAACTTACTTCCAATGATACAAGAAAATGCCTTTCATTTCATTTGTGAAACAGAATAGGGCTTTAATCTTGTCTAATGAACGTAAAAGCAGAATCAGGCAAAATTTTATACATTACTATAAATTTTAATCATAAAATTTGCATTCATTAAATTTTGGGAAAAAAACGACTCACCACGCAGACCAAATCACTGTTTTTTTTTTGTTGTTGTTGTTTTTGGTCTTTTTGCCTTATCTAGGGCCGCACCTGCGGCATATGGAGGTTCCCAGGCCAGGGGTCTAACAGGAGCTGTAGCCACCGGCCTTCGCCACAGCCACAGCAACACGGGATCTGAGCCGCGTCTGCAGCCTACACCACAGCTCATGGCAACGCCGGATCCTTAACCCACTGAGCAAGGCCAGGGATCAAACCCGCAACGCCATGGTTCTAAGTCGGATTCGTTAACCACTGAGCCACGATGGGAACTCCTAAATCACTGTTGATATTTTAGTCTATTTCCTTCCACATTTGTAAGCAGTCTGCAGGTAGGATGCTGTATCTACTTAAAAGCATTTTTCCATAGATTTACTCTCGTATGGGGGTAGGTTTAGTAACCATTATTTTTTGGTGGCTACTTAATAACCTTTGTACCATTATTGACTTAGCCATTACCCTGTGCTTCAGTACTTGGTTTCTAGTTTTTTGTATTAAAATAAGTAATGCTGCATTTGACGTTTTAGAAATGAAATTTTTGAAGTTTCCATTGTGGCACAACGGGATCAGTGGTGGTGTCTCTGCAGCACCAAGGACTCAGGTTCAGTTCCTGCCCCGACGCAATGGGTTATAGGATCCTGCATTGCCGCAGTTGTGGCGTAGGTCACAACTGTGGCTCAGATCTGATCCCTAGCCTGGGAACTCCATGCGCCACAGGCGGCCAAAACAGAAAAAAGATTTTTTAGATCATTTCATTTCCTTGGGATAGATTTAAAGCACTTATAAAAGTATGACAGGTTTGAATTTTGATACACATTGCTGAATCTTAGAAAGCAATGCTTTTTGAAATATGTGAAAATGAAATTGGGTCCTTGTTTACCAAGTTCCAAGAAAATGATTTGGATTGCCTTTAAGTCTCCCCACATATTTTGATATACCTAAACATTTTTTAAAATGGCATTTTAGTTGACTGTAAATCATTATGAACCTAGTAAGAAAGACTTAATGGTCAGTTTTTAATGAAAATACACTTGTTAAAACAAGGATGTTGGTAGTCCTACTCTACATATTGTGGGCCCTCAGTGTGTGCTTATAGAGGAGGATGCTGACAGATGGGGTTGGAGGATCACCTTCAGGTGCCTTTCGTCAAGGGCAATGACAAACTGGTGTATATCCAAGCCAAATGACAGAGCGGAACTAACTGAGGGTAAAAAAGGACAACATGATCATTAACCACCAGATACAAGGATCAAACAGTGGACTGCACTAATAGATCCATGTTTCAAATAAGTGGTTTGCAAGAGAACTTAAAAGAATTTTCTAAGAGACCTGTTGAAAAATGATTGCCTTATGATACTGCATTCCTTGACACTGGACATGTGCAGGAGTACTTGAATTCCTGTTTGTCGGAGATTTGGTGATAAGGTTCTGTAATGTTCTCTCTTATTCATTCACTGGACACATTTACGGGACACCTATTATGTGCCCGGCATTGGGAATACAGTAGTGAGAGTCCAGCAAAGAATCAACCATGATATATTTACATTCTGCCTGGAGAAAGAGGAAGTAATCAGAGGTTATCATAAGTAGGAAAGAATGGTATGAAGTAAGCTGTGACGGAGAATAACAGGCAAGGATCCCTTCCTAGCGTGTGCAGAGCCTTAGCCTCCCTTTTGCTCTCAGACTTGCATATGTGACTGTCTACCATTGGTTGTCTCATAAACTCCTCAAACTCAAATTAAAATTGGACCTCTTCACCTCCTTACCTAAAACCTGTTTCTCAACTCATGATTTTCCAGTAAACTGCACAACTATTTTATTCTGTTGTTAGCTGTTCACATAAATATTGATATCATCTTTGACACTTGCCAATTTCTCCCTCACGGTGCTTGGTTCATCACCAAGTTTCCTAAATCCATTATTACCATTATTACCATCCTAATCCAAATAATTTGATTGCTGTGTAGCAAAGTGGTTGGCATGGATGGTAGGGTCAGTCTGCCTGGGTTGGAATCTGGCTCTGTCACTTGTAAGCCGGGTAACCTTGAGCAAATCACTTGTCCTTATTTTGCCTCGGTTTCTACATTTGTTAAATGAGAATGATAATACCTATCTTATAGAGTAGTTGTGGTTTAAATGAATTAATATATGCAAAGGGCCTTAAAATAGTGCCTATTAGAAAACAACTTAGAATTGTCAGCTAATATTACATTTTTCATGTAGAAAGTGGAATGGTTTTATATATTCAAATCTGATACCTTGCTGAAAACTCTTCAGTTGGTTACCTTACCATGAAGACCAGTTCCGTAAGGTACCCCCAAGCCCCTGCATAAGCTGGCCCCTGCCTACTTTTCCCTCCTTATTTTATTTCATCTGTCCTATAGCCATATGAAGTAAGGTTAAATGAAGATAAATCTTAGTACTTACCACACTGGGACATTGTAAGCATCAAGTTAATCCATATAAAATGCATTATTTTTATTGAGTAAATGCCCAGTAAGTGCCAGCTCTAAAAATAATAATTTTTATTACTTTTTTCTTCTTTATGTGTCAGCTATAGTGGACTTCTTTCAACATATCAAATGCACTATGTACTCTTCTTCCTCAGGTATTTAAATTTTGCTGAAAAGCTCTATTCCACCTTTTTTGGCTAGTTTGTACTCTTCCTTCATCTGGTTACATTCTCATCAAAATGTTGTAGCATTAATTTGATTATTGTCATAACTGAAAACTTTATCTTTTTTCCATTAATGAAAATGTATGAATTGGCTTTTTAAACTTAAATACAATCAGCTCATTGTTTGTAATGTTACACATTTTGAGTTCGTGTGAAAGTGTGTATGAGCTGGTTGAAACCACTCCTCTTGTTATTTCATGTCCTGCAGCTGGGGGGAAATCTGGGCCAGGAGATAACATAGATAATGATGGAATTTTCCATCACTTTAACAACTGCAAGTGCTAAAATTAACACATTGAACAACAGTAGCATATTGAGGCCCTGCAGAGTAGAGGGAGAGAGAAGTATTACAGACAAAATAAGTTAAACCTTGTTTGTAAAAAGTTAAGGAAATATGGTCATCAAAAATTAAAACAAAAATGTACCGGGCCTCTTTAACCTCATCGATTTTTCTTATTTTTCTAGCACAATACCCAGATTTGTCCCCCCATGTGCAAACTGACTTGATTTATGTTAAAATACTATCAGATGGGAGTGTTAAGTGGAAGATGCTGTCCTGAGCAAGTCAAGCCTAGATGAAGATTGGATGTTTCTGCTGAGAAAAAACTGTGGCAAAGGTTCGACCCCTGGCCCAGTAACTTCCACATGCTACAGGTGTAGCCATAAAAAAAAAAAATTTCAGGCTGAACAGAGAAAATGTGAAAGACAGACAGGCACAAGTGAAAAAAATCATTGGTAAGCTCACTAAAAAAACTGTTTCAGAAGCTGATTCAATGTAGAAAATAATGGTGGGCTTCCTGGTCCTTGTTGTCTTAAAGCAATTTATGGTGAAAGAACTCTAAGGGAAGGTCTTCTTTTTGAAATAATGTTGTTTTTTGTTAAATTACAAAAGAAATATTATTACAAGATATCGTAGTTCCCATTGTGGCTCAGCAGAAACAAATCTGACTAGCATCCATGAGGACGCAGGTTTGATCCCTGGCCTTGCTCAGTGGGTGAAGGATCCAGCAATTGTGGTGAGCCACAGACGCGGCTCAGATCCCACATTGCTGTGGCACAGGCTGGCAGCTGCAGCTCCTATTCAACCCCTAGCCTGGGAACTTTCATATGCCATGGGTGCGGCCCTAGAAAAGCCAAATTAAAAGAAAAAAAGAAGAAGGAAAGAAAGAAAAAGAAATATTACCAAATGTAGAAATTTTTGGAAAAAGAAAAATGTAAGTTTCTTTAGAATTCCACCTTAATATAACCACTCATATTTTGGTGTTCTGAGTGAAGGTTTTGTTACATTATAGATCATAAATACTGTTTGTGTGTTAGTGCTTGAAAAGCAGAAAGGTACAGTAAAGTCAAACTATGAATTAAAGCAGTGCTGTTGTATATATGTGATAGTCCAAATTGTCTGTAAATTTAATTTTTTAAACTTTTTGACCCCATTCATCCATTTCTTCCACCAACCAACTCAGGCAACCACCAGTCTGTTTTCTGTATCTATGAGTTTTGTGTTTGTACACACACACACACACACACACACACAGAGTATTTGTTGTCTTCTGTGTGGCTTATTTCACTTAGCATAATGCCCTTGAGGTCCATCCACATTGTTGCAAATGGCAAGATTTTGTTCTTTTTTATGTCTGAATAATACTCTATTGTGTGTGTGTATCCATTCAGCCATTGATGGATGTTTACCTTGTGTCCATGTCTTGGATATTATAAATAATGCTGGAATTAACATGGGAATGCAGATATGTCTTTGAGATAGAGATTTCATTTCCTTCAGATATATATCCAGAAGTGGAATTGCTGAATCTTATATTAGTTCTATTTTTAATGTCTTGAGGAAACTCCATATTGTTTTCCATAGTGGCTGCATCACTTAATAACCCCACCAGCAGTTCCCTATCTCCTATCCTTCTCAACACTTGTTACTTCTTGTCTTTTTGGTTATAGACATTCTAACAGATGTGAGGTGATATTTCATTGTGGTTTTCAGTTGTATTTTGCTGATGAGTAATGATGTTGAGCATTTTTTTTCATGTGTCTGTTGGCCATCTACATGTCTTCTTTGGAAAAATACCTTTTCACATCTTCTGCCCATTTTATGATCTGATTGTATTTTTGTTGTTGATTTATATAAGTTCTTTATATGTTTTGGATGTTAAACCCTTATCAGATACAGTTTGCAAATATTTTCTCCCATTTAGTAGGTTGCCCTTTTATTTTGTTGAGGTTTCCTTTGCTATGCAAAAGCTTTTTAGTTTGATGTAGTCCTACTTGTTGATTTTGCTTTACTTGCTTTTACTTTTGGTGTCAAATTTAAAAAATTATCACCAAGACCTATGTCAAGGAGCTTACCAACCATGTTTTCTTCTAATTTCATAGTTTCAGATCTTCTGCTTAAGTCTTTAATCTATCTTGAGTTCATTTTAATCTATCTTTGAGTTCATTTTGTGTTATAAGATACTGGTTCAGTTTCATTCTTTTGCACATGGCTTCTAGTTTTCCTACCACCATTTATTGAAGAAACTCTCCTTTCCCCATTGCATATTCTCAGATCCTTTGTTATAAATTAATTTACCATGTATGTGTGGATTTATTTTTGGACCCTCTGCTCTGTTTCATTGACGTATGTGTCTGTATTTATGCCAATGCCATACTTTTTTAATTACTATAGCTTTGTAATAGAGATTGAAATCAGGGAGAATTTCTATATATTTTATTCTTTTTGATGCAGTTGTGAATGGGATTGTTTTCTTTCTTTCTTTCCTTTTTTTTTTTTGTTTTTGTTTTTGTTTTGCTTTTTAGGGCTGGACTTGCAGCATGTGGAGGTTCCCAGGCTAGAACTCTAATCAGAGCTACAGCTGCTGGCCTACACAACAGCCCTAGCAACATGGGATCCAAGCCACATCTGCGACCTATACCACAGCTCACAGCAATGCCAGATCCTTAATCTATTGAGTGAGTCAAGGGATCATGGTTCCTAGTCCAATCTGTTTCTGCTATGCCACGATGGGAACTCCTGGGATTGTTTTCTTAATTTCTTTTTCTGATAGCTTGTTATTGCCATGTAGAAATACACCTGAATTTTTTCCTTTTAGGGCTGCACCCATGGCATATGGAAGTTCCCAGACTAGGGGTCGAATAGGAGCTGCAGTTGCTGGCCTACACCACAGCCACAGCAATGTGGATCTGAGTTTCGTCTGTGACCTACACCACAGCTACCATCAACACCAGGTCCTTAACACACTGAGTGAGGCCAGGGATTGAACCCACATCCTCCTGGATACTAGTTGTGTTCATTACCACTGAGACACAATGGAAACTCCCAACTGATTTTTGTATATTCATTTTTTTATCCTACAATATTGACATTATTTGTTGGTATTAAGCTTTTTGATGGAGTCTAGGATTTTCTGTACATAGTATTATGCCATCTGCAAATAGTGATAGTTTTACTTTTACTTTTCAAATTGGATGTGTTTTATTTCTTTTTCTTGCCTAATTACTCTAGCTAGAATTGCCAATACTATGTTAAATAAAAGTGGCAAGAGTAAGCATCCTCATTTTGTTCTTGATCTTGGAGGAAAAGTTTTCAGTTTTTTACGATTAAGAGGATGTTAGCTGTGGTTTGTCACAGGTGGCCTTTATTATGTTTAGGTACATTCCCTTTATTCCATGTTTGTCGAGAGTTTTTAATCACAAATGAATGTTGTATTTTGTCAAATGATTCCTCTGCATCTATTAGATGAGCATATAATTATTATCTATTGAGATGATTATATCTTTTATTTTGTTAATGTGATGTATCACATTGATTGATTTGTAGATTTTCAACCAGCCTTGCATCCCTGGAATAAATCTGAATTGATCATGGTGTATGATCCTTTTTAATGTATTACTGAATTTGATTTGCTAATATTTTATTGAGGATTTTTGCATCTATGTTCATCAGGGGTATTGGCCTGTAATTTTTTTTACATGTGGCATCTTTGTCTGGTTTTGGGATTAGGGTAAAGCTAGCCTCATAAAATCAGTTTGGAAGAGTTTCCTCCTCTTAGTTTTTTGGAAGAATTTGAGAAGGATTGGTATTAATTAATTCTTCTTTGAATGTTTAGTAGAATACAGCAGTGAAACTGTCTGGTTCTGGACTATTGTTTATTGAGAGGTTTTTGATTACTGATTCAGTCTCCTTACTAGTAATTTGTTGGTTCAGCTTTTCTATTTCTTCCTAATTCAATATGGATAGGTTGTATATTTCTAGGAATTTATCCGTTTCTTCTAAATTGTCCAATTTTTAACATAATTGTTTGTAGTTGTCCCTTACGATTTTTTGTATTTCTGTGGTATCATTTCTGATTTTATTTATGTGTTTCAGAGGGATCTTTTTTTTTCTTTTCTTTTTTAGGGCTGCATCTGCAGCATATGTAAGTTCCCAGGGTAGGGGTCGAATTGGAGCTGCAGCTGCTGACCTGCACCACAACCACAGCAACATGGGATCTGAGCCGTGTCTGTGACCTACACCACAGCTTGTGGCAATGCTGGATCCTTAACCCACTGAGCAAGGCCAGGGATCGAACCCGCAACCTCATGGTTCCTAGTCGGATTCCTTAACCTGCTGAGCCACAATAGGAACTCCAGAGGCCTTTTTTTTTTTTTAATGGAAATTGTTTTGGCTTTATTGTATTATGTATTGAAACATCTGAACAAAGAAGTATCTGGGCGGTGAGGCAGCTGCTTTCTCCTTCACTTCTTTGGGTTAATACAGCAACTTGTCATTGGATTAAAAAAAAAAAAGAAAACCTTTTACATTACTTAAGTTTTTCTAAGGCATGCGCTGGTACAACACAAACTTCTGTCGTATGCAACTAGCCTAGCGTGCAAACATCATGCACTGTACCTCGGTAGCATCAGTGCACTACCTCCATTCCCACTGTGGCCCTGCTCGTTTGTGTATGATGTTTGGAGCATCTGGAGGAGTGTGAATAGTATCAGGAAGAAGAGGGAGGAGGAAACAGCATGAGTGCATGGCTGGGAGGAGGTCAGCAGAAGTTGCATAGGGCAAGCCTGAGCACGTCTTTGGTGTAGACCCAAGCATGGGTTTTTGTTTTTTCTTTTCTTTTTTTTTTGACCATTTTGTCTTTTTAGGGCTGCACCTGTGGCATATGGAGGTTCCCAGGCTAGGGGTCGAATCATAGCAGTAGCCGCCAGCCTATGCCAGAGCCACAGCAACGCAGGATATGAGCTGCATCTGCTACCTACACCACAGCTCACGGCAATGCCGGATCCTTAACCCACTGAGTGAGGCCAGGGATCAAATACGCGTCCTCATGGATGCTAGTCAGGTTCATTAACCGCTGAGCCACGACGGGAACTCCAGACCCAAGCATTGTTGATGTTCTTTATTTTATTTTATATTTTCTAACATTTGATTGATTGATTGATTGATTGTCTTTTTAGGACCTCACCCACGGCATATGGAAGTTCACAGGCTAGGGGTCAAATCGGAGCTTCAGCTGCCAGCCTGTGCAACAGCTATGGCAACATGGGCTCCGAGCTGAGTCTACAATGTACACCACAGCTCACGGCAATGCCAGATCCCTAACCCACTGAGCGAAGCCAGGAATGGAACCTGTGTCCTCAGGGATACTGGTCAGATTCATTTTCCCTGAGCCATGACTGGAACTCTTGATGTTTTTTAATAGGAACATCTGGTGGAACCCTATGATGGGGTTCATCAGCCTTGGGCTAGCCTACAACCATGTTGATTATGCAGCTGTCTGGTGTGGGGTGATGGTCCTGCTCTGTGATCTTATGCTGGATTTTCTGGAATGGAAGGCTAGATAATTTCTCCACAGTGGCAGCTTTCCCCTGGAATTGCTGTCCTTCCCATGTAAGGCATGACATGTCAACATAAATTATGCCTTGTTAGGTTCTGTCATTGTCAAATAACTGGCAATAATGTTGAATGAAGCTGGATCCAATCTGATCCCACCAGTTAGCTTCATCATAGATATTAGTCAGATTCTTAACCGGCTGAGCCTCTGGTCTGTGCCAGAGGAATCTTTTTCTTAGTGATTCTGTCTGAAAGAGTTAGAGGTTTTATAGTATAAGTTTATTTAAAGGAATTGTCTCACATGTCTTTCTCTTCTTTTCCCTTTTCCTTTCTTTCTTTTTTTTTTTAGGCCACACTTGGGACATGTAGAAGTTCCTGGGCCAGGGATCCATCCTGTGCCAGAGCAGCAACCCAAGCTGCTGCAACGATAACTCAGGATCCTAAACCCACTGCACTGCAAGGGAACTCCAAGACATGTTTTCTATTAGAGGGGAAGAAAAAACTTAACATTCAAAAAATTGCAATCTTGTAAGATTACTTAAATCCCTCAGATGAAAACAATATGCCATGGTTGCATTATTGTCCCCTCAATACTCTATTATTGGAAAGATTAGTGAACTAATGATCAGTAATTCTGGTTTCTAGTTTTGCCTGCGCCACTCACTCAAGGCCTTATTGTGAACAAGTTAAATAAACTTCTTTAGACTTCCAAACTGTAAAATGAGAGGACTGGGCAGTATCTCAAAGGACACTTACATCCAAAATAATTTATGACACAGGGAATTTGGCCAGCCCTGGATCAAACTTTTATTACAATAAAGAATGAACTCATAAAGCAGAAACATTCAATAACTGGGAGAAGAGAGCTAGCCATCTTTATTTGCAACCAGAGCAGATACAATGTGTTTCCTGTCCTTTCCACAAGTAGCAGTGGAAAGAGGGGGAGGGGGAACACAGGGACAGGATGTCCTTCTCTGACATGTCACTCACTAGCCTTTCTTTTTTTATTTTTTTTCATGGCCATTAGGTTTGATATTCCAGAAGGCCATCCCACAAAAGAATTACAAATGACTTTTTATGGGGACAAAATAAGTGCTTAATTTCATTTTCACTTGCTAAATTTTTTTCAGGTCCCTTCCTTTCATTATCATTATAGTATGAATTTATAGTGACATAATTTCAGGGACTTGGGAGAAGGATAACATTTAGAGAGAAACACTTGAAAGGACTTTGATGCGTCTCTGGTAGGTTAATACTGTTGCCAGATTGCAAGTGAAACGTGGAAGAAACTTGGAAGGGACAAGTGAAAAAGGAGAAGTGCCGGGATACCTAAGATAGCTCTAGGAAGTAGAAAGGGATTTTGTTCTTTTAAATAGTGTAACTTTAAGGACCTATGACAACTGATTGTATAATTGCCAGTCTCCCTTTGAAGACAGGAACTGTGTCATTTATCTTTATATCCCCAGTGACATAACTTACAGTGAAATATTTGTAGAAATGAGTACAGACTGCTCAAGAATAAGGAAAAATGAGATAGAAATAACAGATCCTTGGGTATCTGTGACTTTTACAGTATTTACTGCAAGTTTAACTACAAAGGACCTGAAGTGGAGCCCAGTTTCAGATGAGGTGTCACCAGACCAAAAATTGGAAGAATCAGAAAGCTGCTTTGTTGAGTTCGGGACAGAGAGATGACAGAGTTCCTTCTAAGTGAGAGTGAGAACTGATCAGGCAACAGGTTTTACTGAACCCTTAGAAAGAAAGGCAGGAGCGACAGCGATACGGAGATGGACAGAAGTGAGGAGTGTGTAGGGTCAGAGAAACACTCAAGACAGAGCAGAAGAGATAGGTCTGAGCGTGCTGGCTAAAGAACCCCGGGCCAGGGGCCGGACCCGCGAAGCTTGCTTTGAGCTTGTTTCTTAACAGAACTACCAGGAAGCCCTAAGAGATGTGCAGCTTAGGTTGGCATTTCGGCACGGTAACTTCCGTGTGTGTGTGTGTGTGTGTGTGTGTGTGTCTGCAACAGTGAGCGCCGCCCGAGAACTTCCGCGTGCTAGGGAGGCTGGAGGACCGCCAGCCAGCCCCTGCCCATCCGAGAGGAAACCCGCGCTCCCCGCCGGGGGCCGCCCCCTCTTCGCCAAGGGCTGGGGCGGGCCCGGGGGGGCGGGGCCTCGGTGGCGCCGCAGCCGATCGCAACCCCTCAGGCCGCCCGGGCTGTGCTCGCGGGCGCCACGCCCCGCGACTACATTTCCCAGCAAGCCCCGGGCCGCCCGCGCACCGCAGTTGACCCATTTCCCGGCCCGTCCCGAGCTCGGCCGGCCCCCGCGCCCAGGCGGCTGCTCCCTGCTGACTGGGGTGTGGGCGGGGAGCGGCGGAGGGAGGAGGAGGCGCTGCTGGCCGCCGCCGTTGCCTCAGCTGCTGGGCGCCTGGGCAGCTCCCCGGGTTCCTGCGGCCGCCATGGACGAGCAGGCGGGTCCCGGCGTCTTCTTCAGCAACAACCACCCGGGCGCCGGCGGTGCCAAGGGTCTCGGGCCTCTGGCTGAGGCTGCCCCGGCCGGCGACGGGGCGGCTGCGGCGGGGGCGGCGCGAGCCCAGTACAGCCTCCCAGGAATCCTGCACTTCCTTCAGCACGAGTGGGCCCGCTTCGAAGTGGAGAGAGCCCAGTGGGAAGTGGAGCGGGCGGAGCTGCAGGTAAAGACCCTCCTGGCCTGGCCCTCTTCATCCCGCCTCTTCGCTCTCTTCCGCCCCGCCCCGGACCCTTCCCCCTCCCCCCTCTGCCTCGCTCGTCCCCTCCCCCTTTGCTCCCGCCCATCCCACCCAGAACCTCATCCCCTTCCTCCCTTCACCTTTGCCTTTAGGTGATCCCACTTCCTCGACCGGGTTCCCACTCCCCCAGCACCACCATGCGTTGTTTACCCTCCCTGCACCTTTTCGTCTGTTCCTTCCCACTCTTAACTCTCAGGCTCGTTTGAACTCTCTCGCCGTTCCACATTTGAGGTCTTCCCTTTCAGTTTATTAATTGGGCTGGCAGTAGTTAGGAGAGATGAGCAGATCATCCCCTGTGAGTACCCCTCCTAGGTCTAGAGAAGATGCCGGGAAAAGGTATTGACAGTTGGCGCCTCTCTGTAAGGAAGGCGATCAGAGAAGACAACAGAAGTTGTATCCGTGAGGCCTTGACTTTAGGCAAGAAGCTGCTACTGGGTCAAAGTGTTCCTAGGAATATGTGCTCCTTTTTTGTATGTGTAAATGTTTCTTCCCTTTCTTCTCCCTCACCCCCTCCTGCGTTACTTTTAGATATTTCAGATTCATGGATTTTGAATGAAGAACCTAGATAGATAATCACAGTCAAATGATGGTTCAGAGATGGTTTCTTGTTCTCTGAGTCTAAAACTTCCCAAGGGTTAATTTTATGTTCAGGATTTTGTGAGACTGACTTGTACTTTAAAGGGAACTAAAAGGAGCTTTAAAGTTGGTTACATTTCCTTGCATAATCTGCAAGATAAAGTGTATCCAGGGAGGAGCTGTTGTGGGCTCTTGGAAGAATGAAAGTGAGGCTGATACTTTGCAGGCCATTCTGAATTGGTAAGTAGGTTTCAGTGGCTGTTCTTAAAACTTCCAAGGCATACACTAATTTCACAAGGAATTTAAAGAACTATGAGTGGCTGTGCCTTTCTATCTTTCTGGCTAATCCTGTATGCTTGTAAAATCTGAGGATAGTTTTGGTTGGTGAAACACTTGAAGTTATAGTGACCCACTGTGTCACTTTTTTTGGTACCATGTATTTTCTTTGGCACTTAAAGGAGAGAAGAAACAAAATCGTGTTAAATAGAATCAGGTGCTGGAACAGGCTGCTTTGGTGTAGTGGAAGTGGTTATGGAAAGAACAAGCAGAAGGGGTTACAGTATAAGCTGTGCTTGCTGCCTGCTCTTTGACCTTGAGGAAATCCTTTAACCACTCTGAAATTCAGTTTCATCATTTACTTATTCAGCATATTTATCGAATGCCTACTGTGTGCCTCTAGGCTCTGGAATTAACAGAACTGACAAAGCCTCTGCCCTCATGGAGTTTATGTTCTATTTGGGAGTTGAACACTGAGCGTATGCAACTCTATAGTGTACTGGTCCATAGTGGCAACTGCTTTGGGAAAAATAAATAAGGGTACAGGGGTAGAGTGTGATGGGGCAGCTATTTTAGATGGGGGTTGTCAGGGAAGGCCTCTGAGGAGCTGAATGAATTGAGGGAGTAACTACAGTTTCTGAGACTCTTATTCCTGTTTTTACAGTTTATTTTTATGTTCTTTGGCAACTTTTTTATCTCTACTGTTACGTTACTTTGGTATCTAGTCTGTTGTTATTTGAACGTTTTCTCATAATGAGCCAGCGATGTATTCCATAAATGAGCTTGTGGATTTCAGACTTCAAGGAGGTATTAAAAAGCAGGCTTTAACTTTATTAATTTATTTTGGCCACACCCAAGGCATATGCAAGTTCCTGGGCCAGGGGTTGAAGCTGAGCTGCAGCTGCACCCTACACCATGGCTGTGGCAACGATGGATCCTTAACACTGCACTGGTCTGGGAATGGGACCTGTGCCTTAGCAGTGACCCAAGCAACTGCAGTCAGATCCTTATCCACTGTGCTACAGTGGGAACTCCTAACTTTAATGTTGTACATTGTGGACAGTGATTTTTGTATGTAGCTGCTTAGATTTTAATTTTTTTTTTAGTTTAGGAAATATAAGAGAAATCACACTAATTTGTTCAAAAACAAGTAAACAATTCTTTCTTTCCTATCTTGGAAGTATGAGAATTTCCAACATTTCAACTTCTGTCCATCCCGCCTGTATTTAACTTTTAAATTTACCCGTAACTGACATTATTAAATGAATAAATAAATAAATAAATTTACCTGTAACTGTAATTACTCTTCAATTTTGCCTTCTCTGCCTTACCCCCTCCCTGCCCCAATATATATACACCCACACACTATTTACTGAGTTATATATGGCAAATGTTAAACTTCAGGTGGGATTCCCATTGGTGCTTATAGTAAGGGCACTACATTTTTACAGTATCTTTTGGTTTGTGCTCCAGTTAAATTAAGCATCCATGGAGAAACTTAGAAAATGTGCCATAGTTTTTAAAAAGAACAAGTAGGCATTTTAGGAGGAGGGAGTTTACAGGAATCTGCGGTTTTTGACCTTATTTTAGCATAATTGAATATATACTTTAAAAATCATTTCTGTATATCAACATCATTAAATATAACCATATACTTTCATTTTTCTTTTCTTTCTTTTTTTTTGCCATTGGAACTTTTCTAGTAGGAAATAAGAATTGAATGCATGGTAATGAAATTTGGAACAGTTGGTATCATCCTTTTAATTTTTATCTCTTCTTAAGTCATTAATACCAGAGTCAACAAAAATACTTTTAAGATTAGGTCTGATTTTTTCCCTTGAAGAACCTGTCAGTCCTGCTCTTTCAAGTTGCCTGGGCAGAATTGTGAAAGGCAGCCCAGGCTCTCATCTCCCTGGCTTGCCTACACCACTTCCTCCCTCCTTCAGATCTTGGGAGTAAGGACCTGGCCACATTGTGCCAAAAACTTATTCATTATTTCTTGCCCCCTTGCCCATCTTGGTTAACATAAAACTCTCTTTTTATTTTTGGCAGTCCTCTCCCACCTCCCCATCACCATTCATGTGAGAGTAGGTAATTCATTGGAAAGGAACGGTCAAGATTATTACTGAGCTTTATATTTGTGAAAGAAATTGAAGATAGACTACAAATCATAACATTTTAAAGAATTTTTTTTGTAGGAGACATTGTGCTAAATGATCTCAAACATGCTGTCTAGATGAAGTGGTAGAACAAACAAAATGCAGAAGAATCAGTTTTTATCATTTTGGGGGTGTAAATTTTCTTGGAAGAGTCTAAGGAAGGAGAGCTAGCAGTGAATGGGAAGGGTAGCAGGGAGAAAGAACTTATGAGGTAATGAGAACCTGAGGGCTCAGTATTTGAAAATTATTGGCTTATGGGAAAGAAGCCTGTAAGGAAAAAAAAATAGAAATTATTGTCCCCAGATTTTGATGTTTGTTTGTGGTAAGGAAGGCTCCTTCATCTACTTAAAATGCTTAGTTGCATGAAAAAGATGGTATGATTATTAGGGCATGTGATATGGAGGCTGTGTACTGGAGTGTTTATGAATCTGGGTTTTGGCATTATTGATTCATATTCTCATTCAACAAATGTTTTCAGGTACCTACTTCATGCCAAGTCCTGTTCTAAGGCACTGGAGGAACAATAACGATTAAAACAGATTCTGCCTGCATAATGCTTAAATCATGGGGGAAGACAGGCAGTAATAAATGAATACATTCATAAAATGTTAGGTGGTAATAAGTGCCATGATAAAGTCGGGGAAGGAGTTTATGGAGTGCTTGAGAGAGTGGAGTGGAGTGGAGAAGGCAGGCTTTACTGATAAGGTGCCATTTGAGCAAAGACCTAGAAAGGTGAAATCTGAGGAAAGAGTATTCTGGGCAGAGGGAACAGAGGGGGAAGGGGGAATATGTTCAGAATGTTTGAGGAGTAATTGGGCAAGCGTGACTGGACTAGAGGAGAAAAATGGAGGAAATGATATCAGAGGTCCTAGGTCTTGTTCATTGATCCTTAGGACTTGATTTTTACTCAGCGAGATGGGCAACTGTTGAAATGTTTTGAGCAAAAGAGTGACAGTCATCTTTAAATGAAACTCTGTAAGGACCTAGAATACACTTGGAGGGGAGACAAGGGGAGACAAATCATAGAGTCTAGTTAGGAGGAGGTTCCAAGCCAGAGGGTAATGACAAGGTATATGACTATATGTTCACATGTGATATATATTCAAATATAATGGGTTCTGAATACATTTTTGAAGGTAGAACTGGTGAGATGTGCAGAATGGATTAGTATGCATGAGGTTGTGGGTTCAATCCCTGGCCCTGCTCAGTGGGTTAAGGATCTGGCGTTGCTATGAGCTGTTGTGTAGATCGCAGACGTGGCTCAGATCTGGTGTTGCTGTGGCTGTGGTATAAGCTGGCAGCTACAGCTCTGATTTGACCCCTAGCCTGGGAACTTCCATATGCCACCCGTTCAGCCCTAAAAAGACAAAACAATTTAAAAAATTAAAAAGGGGCAGGGGAGAGTCAAGTATGACTCAATTATTTTGGCTGAGCAGCTTCATAGCACTATAGAGAAGATTTACTGAGCATTTAAATGGACAAAGTAAGCACTTAAAATGACAGTTTATTTTTTGTTGTTATTGTAACTATCATTTACAGAGAAAGGCAACATGGCATAGATCTGGGTTTAAATCTTTGCTTTAAAACTTACTATTTTATATCATGCCAAAAATACATTTGCCATAATTCTGACCTTTTAGAATCTAAATATCCTCATGTGTAAGGTGAGGTTGATAAACTACCTTGTAAGCATTAAATGAGATATTTAAAAATATCTAGCAGAGGTCTCGTCATAACGTAATAAATAAGTGGTAGCAAGTGCATGAGGTTAAATTTGTACTCCCCGGGAGTTCCCTTTGTAGCTCAGCGGTTAAAGAATCAGACTAGGGTCCATGAGGCTGCGGGTTCAATCCCTGTCCTCACTCAGTGCGTTAAGGATCCGGTGTTGCCATGAGCTGTGGTGTAGTCGTAGACACGGCTCGGATCCCGAGTTGTTGTGGCTGTTGTGTAGGCCAGCAGCTGTAGCTCTAATTAGACCCCTAGCCTGTGCTGCGAGTTCGGCCCTAAAAAAAAAAAACAACTGTGTTCTCATTTATCTCCTTGTCCCCAGAGAAAAGCAGGATCTTCAGTTAAAACTCTTACAATACTTGAGCATGTACGTGCCATCCTGGGACCATGCAGTCTTAAACTCTGGGTCTGATGGTGGTGCTCGGGGACGTTTATGGGGGAGTGAATTTTTGTCTTCCCTGTCAGCCTCAAAATATTGACTGTATATTTCAAATGTACTTGCTTTTCTTAATAATCCACTGTGTGTCAATTGTTTGGGAATCTATGTAAACTTTCTGACTACGTCTTAATGTTGCATGACTTCTTGGATAACAAATTGTGTACATTTACCAACCATTTTATTAAACTAATTTTTGTTTTTATTTGGCCCTTTAAACCACTTCCTTTAAATTTGGAATAGGTGAACCCCACTGTGTTATGGTATAATTTTGTAAACAAGTTTGTTTTTCATTCTTTTCATACACATGATAATTTTAGAATCGTTAACTGTATTTTAGAAAGATTGTAGAGGTTTTACTCTTTTAAAATATATCCTGCTATTCATCACTTTAGTTAAGTGTTTTTCAGCTTTAGCGGTAATCTTAGAGTAATCTGGGAAACTTTAAAAAATTTCTTGACCTGTCCACTAGACCATTTAAATCAGAATCTTAAGAGTTAGGGTCCCTGGTATTAGTATTCTTTTGAGTTCCTTAGTCCTAATACACAGCAAGGATTGAGAACCATTGCTTTAGTTGTCTGTTTCTGTTTTTACACGTATAGTTTGGTGATTTTGACACTTGTGTTGGTATTACAGACGTGAATGGCTTTTTATAGAATTTGGGATATAATTTCTGTTATGTTTCTATTATTCTTTCTGATGATAGCTAGCATCTTATTTTTAGGCAGTAGAATATCAAAATTTGAATCACTTTCCTCTGACAGATACAATGATAACAGTAATCTTGGAGCTGGAATGAACTTTGAAAGTAATCAACTATAACCTTCTTTTACAGGTAAAATTAGGTCCAGAGAGAGGTTAAATGACTAAAAATGAAATAGGTTTTGTACAAGTTCTATCACTTGAGTCTTCAGATAGCTTTATGGTTTTGTTTGTTTGTTTTTGGCCACACTTGTGGCATATGAAAGTTCCTGGGCTAAGGATCAAATCTGAGCCACAGCTGTGACCTCCACTATAGCTGTGGCAATGGTTGATCCTTAACCCTTAACTGTGCGGGGTTAAGGAACCTTCACCTCCACAAAGACAATGCAGGATCCTTAACACACTGCATGACAGCAGGTGCTCCACCTTTATGATTTTTTTTTTCTTTTTTTAAATTTTAGGGTTGCACCCGTGGCATATGGAGGTTCCCAGCTAGGGGTTGAATCAGGACTGTAGCTGCCAGCCACAGCCACAGCCACAGCCATGCCAGATCCAAGCCACATCTGCAACCTGCACCACAGCTTATGGCAACGCTGAATCTGTAACCCATGAGCAAGGCCAGGGATCGAACCCACAACCTCGTGGTTCCTAGTCGGATTCATTAACCACTGAGCCACGACGGGAGAGCAATGACAGGAACTCCTCAAATACATTATTTTGCTTGATCATTACACCCTTCTGAGATTGATAATCTCACTAATATGACAGCATTTTTTTTGACAGCATTTTTATTTTAAAACAATAGACATGAAGATTTTACTGTGTTCTACTGTTTTCTAACTTACTGGCTACATTTAAGATTTCCTCTTGACTTCTGTAGTTTTTTTTATGATGTATCAGGGTACAGATTATTTTACTGAGAACTTTGTTAGGCTTGAACCTGTAGATTGACATCTCATTAGTTCTGGAAAATTCTCAATCATTATTTCTTTAGATATTATTCTCTTTTCCTTTTGGGTCTCTGATTGCATGTATTTTATTTTATTTTTTTTTTTTTGTCTTTTTGCCTTTTTATGTAGAGCCGCACCCGCGGCATATGGAGGTTCCCAGGCTAGGGGTCTAACAGGAGCTGTAGCTGCCAGCCTTCGCCACAGCCACAGGAACGCGGGATCCAAGCCGCGTCTGCAAGCTACACCACAGCTCATGGCAATGCCGGATCCTTAACCCACTGAGCAAGGCCAGGGATCGAACCCACAACCTCATGGTTCTTAGTCGGATTCGTTAACCACTGAGCCACGACGGGAACTCCCTGATTGCATGTATTTTAGGCCTTCTTTTATCTGTTCTGTATTTCCCATCTTTTTATCACTACATACTTTATTATGGATAATTTATTCTGATCTGTCATCCAGTCCATTAATTTCCTCTTCCGTTGAGTTTTGAAGTCATTCAATTAATTTGTAATTTTGGTTATTGTTGAAGTTCAGTTTTGGTTCCATTAAAATCTGCTGGATCTTTTCTTAGTAGTTTTCTGTTCACTGTATATATTTTCAGGGTTGTATTTTATTCTTTAATAAGTATTTATGTTTGTAAGTATTGTTATTTCAAAGTTTGTGTCTCTCTTCTTCCAAGTATGAGGTGTTGGAGGTCCCTTCTATAGTCTGTTGATTTTCCTGGATCCTGCTCATGATGACTCGTTTCTTTGTATGCAAAGCTATCTTTATGTGCTGCTCACTGTCCTTGAAAAAGTCTAAGAGTAACCAAATAATGATATCTTTTTCAGAAAGTTTTTGCCTTTGCTTTTGGTGGGTTTCTGGAGGCATTACATGGACTGAACCACTTTAAAGTAAATTCATTGCTTGAAGTTTTGGACCACCTAAATAGTTGATGCTGATTTTGTTTGTGAACACTTTTGAGGGCGTATATTTATACTTATGCTTCACCTTTGCCTTGAGGGTATAAGCTCTTTGGGGTCATAGCTAAATGTGAGGTGTATCTCCTGTTGGACTCTATACTCTCAAATGGTTCTGGTCTTTGCATTTTGCCTTTTGGGTCCTGCAAAGCTGTCCAAAGTAAAGCTCAAATTTGTTCTGATTGGTCAGCACCTAAAGGGCAAAAGTGGCTTTTTTCCCCTTACTTCATTGGGTCCCTATTTTCCCTGCTGTTTTGGTTAAATGATTGCTTACTCTCTTACTAGCTTTGCTTCTTAAAAGATGATTGTAGGAATATTTTATCCAGAATTTTTAGCTCTTTTCAGTAGGGGAGTTATTTCAAGATACCCTTACTGGAAACTAAATTCTCTTATTTTACTTGCAAAAACTGATGAATAAGAAAGGCTCTTAAAATTATCTGGGGATAAATATCACTGATAGCACTTCTTTATCAAAAGATGTGTGTATTTAGCCTAAATGTTATTTACTTTCTACTTCTACTTTTCTTTGTCTTAGTGGAAGGATACCTACAACTTTTCTCCAAAATCTTGGTAATTTAAGCAGAATTTAAAACACACCCTTCAAATAATTGGGACTACTTTTCCTTTGTCACCTACTATGTATTTGATATCAGCTGTACTTTTTGACTTATGAAAATTATTAGTGATATCTAGGTTTTAATCCTGGGCCATTAGAAATATAATTGCCCTTGAGATTTTGGGAGTTTCTTGCTTTGGTCACTATTTTGACAAAACAAGTCTGTTGACTGGGCCTTCAAGTCAGACAGTTCCATAACTTCTGATTTATAATTTTTCTGGACCTTATTTTTATTTGTAAATTGATAATATATGCCCGAGCAGAGTAGTTGTAAGGTTTTAAAAATATAAGATATGCAAAATATATGACCCATAATAGACGTCCAATAAGTGGTTTCCCCTTCTTGGTTGAAATTCCTCTAGACAGAATGCATTTGATTGTATTATTTATTTAAATCATATTTTAGAAGCTAAGAACTAGTTTAAGTGATCCATTTGGCGTAGTAGCTATTACGTTCTCTTTACCCCGTTAGTAGTGATTAAAGGACAATAAACTAACAGTAGTGGAAGTAGGGGGCAGGCCAGTGATGGTAGTGGTAGGTGGTAATAGCTTGTAGGCATTGCAGACTGGAGATATAGTAGAGGAAAATTGTAGTTAGAGAGAGAAACCTACAACAAGAAAGAGAAGTTGGAGAAAGGGATAGGAGAAAAGGCTAGAGAAAGGAGCAGAGGGTTTCAGGGAGCAGAGGCAGATAGGAGGCAGGAACTGCAGTGTACTTGTTAACCTGTTCTTAATTCCTAATGGATGTATTATCTTTAGTCTTCATTTTAGCACTTACTATTATAGAATTTTAAGGCTGACTGGGATAGACACTAAGAATATTTTACCTCCTGAGGGACCTTAGAACCTGAGTAGTCTCATTCTTTGTTTTGTCTTTAGAGACAGGGAGAGGAAGTGAATTGTCTTAGATCACTCTGTCAGTTGGTGTAGATTTAGTTTAGAACTCAAAAGTTCTAGTCCTCCAACCAGGCCATTGTTCTCCATACCACATTGTTTCCTTTTGTGACCCTTGCCCTTAGTAACTGCTTCTTATCTGAAGTAGGCAAGTGAATTAAAATATTTATGTGATTAAGTTTGCTTTGAATAGCTGTCACAATTTAAAGAAAATTCTTAGCACTTATTTCAAGTTTTTCTTCAGGTAGAATAGTTTAGTGAAAGAATTACATTGTAAGGGGCTCAGTAAAGTTTAACAGTTTGTGTTTCTCAAATGTGTTAACAATGTATCACTCTGGCTTTTTTAATACTTTTATTTATTTTTGTGTAGTAAATACTCAAATGTTTATTCCTTTTTTAAAAAATGTCTCTACATTTGGGTCTTTTTCAGCTTGTTCTAAGAATAGCCTAATTAAGTTCTGTATATATTTACTAATACAGTTTGTGTTTATTGATCATACATGAAATTTTGTATAGTGCTATAGTTATTAGGTTATTCTTTTTTTATTTTTTTATTTTTTTTTTTTGTCTTTTTGCCTTATCTAGGGCCGCGCCCGCGGCATATGGAGGTTCCCAGGCTGGGGGTCTAACAGGAGCTGTAGCCGCCGGCTTACACCACAGCCACAGCAATGCGTGATCCGAGCCGCGTCTGCAACCTACACCACAGCTCACGGCAAAGCCAGATCCTTAACCCACTGAGCAAGGCCAGGGATCGAACCCGCAACCTCATGGTTCCTAGTCGGATTCGTTAACCACTGAGCCACGACGGGAGCTCCTATCAGGTTATTCTTGGCATACCTGTTTTACATGTGCTATATCTGAACAGAATAATATGTCAGTCATGTATTTGCTCTTATCCATTAAGGTATTTGAGGAAATGAAAAAATCACTTTCTTTGACAGACTTTAATGCCATTTAACCTTTATTATAAAAATACCCTATCTGAGCAAGATGATGGAATATTAGAAAATACTGATATGTAAGAGGGAAGATTTATCATAGAGTTGGCTAGACGCAGCACAGCACAAAGAAAAATGAGTAGGTATTTTGCTTTAGAGATAAGATACTGAGAAAACTAAGGGATTAGAAGCCCTGGAATCCAGGTGAGCTTTGGGAAATATTGAATAAGATGGGGTAAATAGGTATTTTGGGTGTGGTGAATAGGTTCTTGGCATAACTGCACTATTAGAGCGCCAAGGAAAGGTCCGGGGGAGGGTTTCATTACACAGGTTTTATTAGCATTCATTTACATGTGACAGAAGTTGGATCCAATACCAGCATATCTAGTTAGGAGAAAGAAACACGATGTCAGATTCCACAGGGGTGATACCAGTTTCACCTGATGGAAAATTACAGCTCAGTCTGGGACTTTTCTTAACTTTTTTGTTTATACTTCCTAAATGAGAAGGTTAAGCCATTAGCAAAGGAGCCTAAATTATAGGCACAACTAAAACCTGCTCCTGAGGAATGTGGATTCGTATCTAGCAAAAGGAGGGAACAAGGAGGGGCCTAAGGATCTGGGTCAGCACACTTAATGAACTTGAAAAAGTAGTCAGTCAGGGAAGATGGTGTTGTGGTCTCAGTAACAGATTCCAGTACTTTATCTGTTATTTCCTCTCTCTATCCTCCAAAAATAAGAATGTTTTCATTTATGGAGCACTTGCCATGTGCTAGATACAGTGCTAAGTACTTTAATCTTCGCAAAACTGTATGTGGTAGGATTAATAATCATTCCCTAATTCATAGATGAGATGAGAGGTTAAATAATTTGCTATAAAAAACGTTTTGAGATAGACCTGGGCATAGCAAGTAGAAGGAAATATTTTGACTTTTTCCTTGTTCTCTCTTGCTTCTGAGTCAACATACGGGGCTGGGATGTTTTCCTCTTCCTTGTCTGTCTGGTGGATTTCTGATCATCTTCCAACATTGTTTACTTTCCTCTCTGACCCCCAGACACAGAGAAGCTTCATGCTCCCCTAATAACTTGTATGCATTAGACAGAAGCTACCATCCAGTACCATCCAGACTGGTGGTTGGGCAGTAAATCTGAAAAGATGATCAAAATGGTACTTTAAGTATAATTTAAGTTAAAAGTGTATAAGCACATACTCATTTGCCAGTGTAAGACGAAGCCTACTGACCTTTTTTTTTTTTTCCTTCGGTCTTTTTGGTTTTTTGGGGGGAGGGGAGGCTGCACCCACTGCATATGGAGGTGCCCAGGCTAGGGATTGAATCAGAGCTGTAGCAGTTGGCCTACGCCAGAGCCATAGCAACTTGGGAATCGAGCCGCATCTGTGACCTACACCATAACTCACGGCAATGGCAGATCCTTAACCCACTGAGCGAGGCCAGGGGTTGTACCCACGTCCTCACGGATGCTAGTCAGGTTCGTTAACTGCTGAGCGACAATGGGAACTCCAAGCCTGCTTACTCTTCACTGTTGTTTCTCAGAATGTTGATTGGAGTTCTGTACTGTCATTCTTTTTTTTCTGGTCTTTTTTTTTTTTTTTTTTTTTTTTTTTTTTTTTTTTTTTTTTTTTTT
>PVHT021183518.1:21004521-21115779 GCA_004024745.2 Catagonus wagneri | reverse complement strand
TATTTGCCTTATCTAGGGCTGCACCTGTGGCATATGGAGGTTCCCAGGCTAGGGGTCTAACAGGAGCTGTAGCCGCCGGCCTTTGCCATAGCCACAGCAACACGGGACCCGAGCCGCGTCTGCAACCTACACCACAGCTCACAGCAACGCCGGATCCTTAACCCACTGAGCAAGGCCAGGGATCGAACCCGCAACCTCATGGTTCCTAGTCGGATTCGTTAACCACTGAGCCACGACGGGAACTCCGTTTATGAGTTCTGATTTGGTTTTCCTTGAGTAAAGCACATTGAATACAAAATCATAGATATTTAATGACTTCCCCCCAGTCTTTTACAGTTGTTGCACCCACATCTAATTTGATAGAAATTTTTTTAATAGGTCTCTTTTACTTTATTGTTTTCCTAAAGCATAAAACTTCATCTTCCTCTTTATATCTATGGTTTGTTGGTTTATATCATATTTAATTATTTAATCAAAATAACAAGTGCAGCTGACATAAACAGATTTGGGAGGAAATCCAGTTGATTCTTAGTGAACTGACATATATGAGTAAACTGTAAAGAATACCATACTCCAGCTTTGAAAGTTTAATATACTTTGGGCTTTGGGCAGTGTTTTATAAGGGACTAGAGAATATTGGTTAATCCACAGGGTCGGTTAAGAGAGGATTAGTGGTGAGAACTTCTACTGTATCTTGATTATACCACCTGTTGCACACTTTGCATATTTATTTCCTCATTAGATTGTGAGTCACTTAAGGGTGTTCTTATTTTCTTAAGGTGCATCAGAGTGACTGGCACATAGCAACTACTTACTAAATGGTTCTTAAGTGAATGAATCATGTATTAGGTCACATTGTTACTGAATATGTATTAAAAATATGTGTCTATATATATATATATATTTTTTTTTTTTTGGTCTTTTTTAGGGCTGTACCCAAGGCATATGGAAGTTCCCAAGCTAGGGGTCGAATCGGAGTTACTGCTGACAGCATACACCACAGCCACAGCAACACAGGATCCGAACTGCATCTGTGACCTATACCACAGCTCACGGCAGTGCCAGATTCTTAACTCACTGAGTAATGCCGGGGATTGAACCTTGCATCCTTGTAGATAATAGTCAGATTCGTTTCTGCTGAGCCATGATGGGAACTCTGTATATGTGTATTTTATCTCCCACCTAAATCATGTCCTTAAGGACAAGTTTTTTTTTTTTTTTTTTGCCTTTTTGCCTTTTATCTAGAGGCGCACCCGCGGCATATGGAGGTTCCCAGGCCAGGGGTCTAACAGGAGCTGTAGCTGCCGGCCTTCGCCACAGCCACAGCAACACGGGATCCGAGCCACGTCTGCAACCTACACCACAGCTCCCGGCAACGCCGGATCCTTAACCCACTGAGCAAGGCCAGGGATCGAACCCTCAACCTCATGGTTCTTAGTCGGATTCGTTAACCACTGAGCCACGAAGGGAACTCCAAGGGCCAGTCTTGTATCCTACCCTTCTTTGATATTTATAGTGTTTGTCATTGTAATGTACAATACAGTTGTCCCTTGCTGTCCACAGGGCATTGGTTACAGGACCCCCTTTCACCCTCCATGGATACCAGCATCCACAGATGCTCAAGTCCTTCATATAAAATGGCATAGTACAGTCAGCCCTTTGTATCCACTGATTCCACATTTTTATGTTGGTATGTAGAGGAACAGTGTATCTGTCTTTTGCTGCTAGCTATGACTTTACTGGAAGGAGCCTTTTAGAGCAAGTAGCGTCTATATTTGTGTGTAGAACCCTGAGCCTGAGCCCTGCCACATTGTTCTGACAGAGCTCGTTTCAGGAATGCCATTGGTTTCATGATGGCAGCCTGATGTTAGCTGCAGCAAATGATGCTTGGGTTTTGGTGGTTATGAGTGTAGGTTTGTTTCCTTTTCTCTCTGTATATTAAACACTTACTGCCAAGAAGTGTCTTTGGCATCATGTCCTAAGATGTCTTTACAGTCAGCAAAGTCATGTGATAATGTTTTTTTTTCTGTTCTAAAGCCTATACCTTAAAATTTTATACACTTTCACTGAACATTTCACTCTTGTCCTCACTTTCCCAGCCATGCGTTTGATTTTATAAACTGCATAATGCTTTAAGCCCATTTTTAATTATTAAATTCCTAATAGTATTGTTATCCTGCTTCAAAACCTCATCACCTCATTTGGGTGACTGCAGTAGGGGCCTTCCCAATTTTTTACCTCCTGTCTCTTTTGGCCAAGGTATTCTACATAGTATTGATTCTCAAGCTCTAAAAATACTGATTTGTCCCAGACATTCTTTTTTATTTTTGAAATAAAAATCTGTAGTAGATTTCAAATCTCTCCATAGGCTGTTTATATTTCCTGTTAAAATGCTCTTTATAAACCACAATAAAGTAATCTTGCTTTGCACATAAGCCATGTTTACTTTTTCTTTTTTTTTAACCATTGCTCAAAAGACTTTGTCTTTCTGGAATGTCCTTCTACTACCTCATAGTTTGTATTACTCTTTCAGATTTATGTGTTCTTTATTCAGATTTACCTTAAGTCCCATTTCCAACATGAAAAGTTTTTAGATACCCTGAATTTTTAGTGATTGTTCCCTTTTTAGTATACTTGATCCTGAACGTGAGTTTGAATTGTGTAGGTCCACTTATGTGCAGATTTTTTTCAGTAGTAAATACTACAGTACTACATTATCTGAGCTTGGTTGAATCTGCTCGTGTGAAATCACAGATAAGCAAAGAGAACAGCGAATATGGAGGGCCAACTATAAGTTACACTAGGCTTTTCTATTACATAGAGGGTGGGTACCCCTAACTGCCTGTTGTTCAAGGGTCAACTGTGTTTGCCTTGTCATTTGACATTTAGGCTGTGTTACCTTTTATAAATCGGCTAAATTAATTTAAGACTTTTTTATACATGCAAGTGACTCTTCTGGGCATTGGGGATATAGCAGTCAATAGCAGAGACAGTCCCTTTCCTTTTGGAACTTAAGCAACTTCTTCTGTACCCTATTTAAAAATTATTTTTCCTAGCGCCTGTCACAGTATATATTAATGATGACAGTGTCAAAATGGAATTCAGATTTGCAAAAAGGAGCCCCGGGACTAGTAATGCAGAACCTCCTTTCCTCCCCCCCCCTTCACCGTGCTGCCTTGCTGCTGACCAAAGTATACTGATGATAACTTTAGAGAAGAGGATGATGATGATGAGTGTTATTATTTGTTTTTAGGGCCACACCCGCGACATATGGAGGTTCCCAGGCTAGGGGTCTAATCAGAGCTGTAGCCGCTGGCCTATGCTAGAGCCACAGCAATGCAGGATCTGAGCTGTGTCTGTGACCAACACCACAGCTCACGGCAATGCTGGATCCTTAACTCACTGAGCGAGGCCAGGGATCAAACCTGCAACCTCATGGTTACTAGTTGGATTCGTTTCCTCTTCTCCACAACAGGAACTCCAAGGGTGATTATTCTGTAGGATGAGGATAAATTTTGGAAGGTGACTGTTGTCTTGGATTCAATAATAAATTTTTTAAAAATTAATTAATTAATCAAGTGATATTGCCTTGAAAGATATTAGCCAAACCGTATACTATTAGTCTCCCATGAAAAGGATGCAAATAAGAATGGAGGCAAATAAGAAGAACGGAAGCAGATAAAAATCTTTTTTTTAAAGATAGTCATTGTCTTGGGATCACAACTTAGTTCTGTTTTTCAAACGCATCATCTTCGGTTCCATAGAATCATAGAATGTTAATCTATTTCGTAGTTGACGGATCTGAAGCTTAGAGAAATTAAGTAATAAGATCTCACAGATTAGTGAGAGAACCAGTAATTGGAATTTCTCAAATCACATACAGGAACACTGAATTTTTGTACAATTACAGTGCAATAATTACTGTATATACTTGTGGTCCTGAGTTATAAAGAAAAATTAAGTTATGTTCACTGGCTTTTTTAATATATGAAAGTAGGAATTTATTGATCTTTAATTCTGTATATCTTCAAAGCTTAAATGATTTAACATATCAAATATTTTTCTATGTCTTATGAGTGTTAGCTATTTTCTGTACTTTATGTTCTCTTTTATTTTCAGACAGTTTGAGTAAGAATTATTTTTTACATTTTGACCTAATTTTTATATTAGTTTTCTCAAATGATTGAGTGTTACGATTATTGAAAATCAAGTAGTTATTAATAAAAATATTGTTTTATTATTTATTTACTTACTTATGGCTGCACCCATGGCATGTGGAAGTTCCTGGGTCAGGAACTGAACACATGCCATAACAGCAACCTGAGCTGGTACAGTGATAACACTGAATTCTTAACCCAGTGCACCACAAGGGAACTCTGTATAAAAGCTTGTTTTAATAAAATGCTTTCTCTAGTTAAGGAATCTATTTATATTGATTCTTTAACTATGTTTTTGAAAATTTGCTCTAATTTGTGAATTAGAGATTTAGAGCATGAATCATTGGCTAGAAACCACCAATTTTTCTACAAAAATGAAACCGTTTTAGTCCTTATTTAGAAATTTAGAGTTAGGAGTTCCCATCGTGGCTCAGTGGTTAACGAATCCGACTAGGAACCATGAGGTTGCAGATTTGATCCCTGGGCTCATTCAGTGGGTTAAGGATCCGGCGTTGCTGTGAGCTGTGTGGTGTAGGTTGCAGACGCAGCTCGGATCCCGCGTTGCTGTGGCTGTGGTGTAGGCCTGCAGCTACAGCTCCCATTAGACCCCTAGCCTGGGAACCATTAGACCCCTAGCCAGGAACCATTGCAGTGGAGGGAAAGAGACCTTAATATGGGATTGGGCTCAATTCCAGATTCAACAAGGAAAGGTGGGACGATATGGCCAATGAGGAGAGTGTTTGCGGGGGTTGGGGGGGAGGCGCAGGAGGGAGATAGAATTACGTGGATTGAAATTACTAGTAAGGGATAAGCAAGATTCTGACTATATTGACCTGGCAGGATTCTTGCTGAAGGCAGGCCAGGGTGATCAGATATTACTTGAGGTATGGTGCTGATGAGGAATTTGATTGATGTTAAGGGTGATTAGATATTGAAGATGGGGAATTCTTGCTAAAATTGGGTAGCATGTAGGAGTTCCCGTCATGGCTCAGTGGTTAACGAATCCGACTAGAAACTATGAGGTTGAGGGTTCGATTCATCGCTCAGTGGGTTAAGGATCTGGCATTGCCGTGAGCTGTGGTGTAGGTTGCAGATGCGGCTCGGATCCCACATTGCTGTGGCAGTGGCGAAGGCCGGCAGCTACAGGTCCTGTTAGACCCCTAGCCTGAGGACCTCCATATGCTGTGGGTGCGTCTCTAGATAAGGCAAAAAGATTAAAAAAAAAATTGGGTGATGTAAAGTTGGACATGGAAATCCAAAGACTAGGTCTAATAGAAGAGAGAGCTCAGAGGAACCTGACTAAAGTTTTGTCAAAGAATCTTTTTCAGAAGTGATTTGTTTAAAGTAATAGCAGCTGTTTATACAAAACACAAGATACACAGAAAGATAAAAAGTAGAAAGTACCCCTTCCCTCTTCTAGTCCTTGTCATAAATCTGTTTAGACATAAATCCTACTAACAATTTAGTGTGTATCCCTCCAGAATTTTTTGTAATACACATATAAACATAGACACACTTGGATTCTTTATTGAACTTACATTTGCCTTGGTAATAATTTCATCCTTACATTTCAAATTTTTCCAATTAAGATTTCTCTTGTTCTTTAAGTAGAGACATTCTGCACTTAAAACACCTAGGAATAAACTTGAGTAGGTTTTATTACTTTTGTGAGTGGGTTTTTTCCCATTACTTTTCTTTTCTTTTGTCTTTTCTCTTTTCCTTTTGTCTTTTTAGGGCCACTCCCGTGGCATATGGAGGTTCCCGGGCTAGGGGTGGAATCAGAGCTGTAGCCACTGGCCTGTGCCACAGCAGCTTGGGATCTGAGCCATGTCTGTGACCTATGCCATAGGCTCATGGCAGCGCTGGATCCTTAACCCTTGAGCGAGGCCAGGGATCGAACCTGCATCCTCACAGATATTAGTCAGGTTCATTTATGCCGAGCAATACAGGAACTCCCTTCTCTTCAATTACCCATTTTTATCTCTATTCCTCTCATATTCTCCTTCTGTTTTTCTTCATATGTATTTATAAAATATTGATTTGCTTGTGCATGTATTTTTTATTTATAAAAATCAAATTGTGTATCTTTTCTTTCTAATAAGATTAATCTCTGATATTTTGTGGCCATTAAAGCTGTTAACTTTTAACTATTTGAGAATTTCTTTGACACATTAATGGGTTGTGGAATTTCTGGTTTGTTGGGTAGGTGTAAACTTAATTTAAGTAATTTGTTGATTGGTTTCCAGAGTGATTGCCCTTGTTGGCATTTCTACTAGCAGTACATGTCTGCACAGTGCTGTTGACACTTGGCATTATCTTCAGTTCTAATTCCTGCTAGGCTCATAAGTGTGAAGTTATATCTCCTACTTACATTAATTTGTGTTTTTCTGGTTAACACTAATATTAAGCATCTTTTCCTAAATATGTTAGCTGTTGAGTTTCTTCTCTGGATTCCTTGTTAATATTCTTTGTAAAAGCACTGAATATATGTTTCATTTATTGAGCTTATCTTCTATCTGTATTTACCAGTAGGACTGGTTTTCTTTTTTCCTGTAATTTATTTTTGGAAAATTTTCAGGTTAGTGTTACTTTTTTTTTTTTTTTGGTCTTTTTGCCCTTTCTAGGGCCGCACTCATGGCATATGGAGGTTCCCAGGCTAGGGGTCTAATTGGAACTGTAGCCACCAGCCACAGCCACAGCCACAGCAACGCGGGATCCGAGCCACATCAGCAACCTACACCACAGCTCACAGCAAAGCCAGATCCTTAACCCAAGGATCGAAACCGTGACCTCATGGTTCCTAGTTGGATTTGTTAACCACTAAGCTACGACGGAAACTCCTAGTGTTACAGTTTTAACAGGAAACAGAATGATAGTTTTATTAATTAAAGTTAAATAAATCTAATACTTGTAAAGTAGGTTAAGATGAAGTCTTTGGATTGGTATTTATGTTAGGAACATCACTTAAAATAACGGGCATTGTTTTATGTAATGGATTTAATTTTTAAAAAGGCATATTTTCTGGATCTTATTTTTAAAAATTAATAAAAGGATATATATGTATACAAACTCTCCCTTGAAGCTACTTTAATTATTTTGGGAAATGTTAAGGGTTTGTGTGTATATGAAAACCAAGACTGCCAAATATATTTCTAGTCTGGAAACTCCAGCCTTGTATTAACTACTACCTACATGGAATTATCCACCTTAATGGTAAAATCAGTAACATATAAACCTATATTTCAGTCTTACCCTCCTTCCTTACAAGGCTTTTTCATTATATCCTTATTGCCTTTATGTATTATTTGCACATAAGGCAGAATATCTCAATAAAAACTTTACTCTAGCATCTGTTTTCTTCACATTTCTCGTAGTGTACAAGTTTATGTTTTAAATATAATGGCTTTTGTACATAATTTTTTAACTTTTGATTTTCTTTTTGTTTGTGTGACAGTAAAATTAGATAATAAAATACTGAGAACAATATAACATAGGGAGAGCTCATAAAATATCTTTTATTAATTTTACGTATTTTCATATGTGTATAGTTATAGTCCTTGCACTTATTTTTACTAATGTCACCAAAGCAGATGTAATTTTTGATTACCTTTTTGTCTTTTTCTGCATAAAGAAATGTTCAGAAGGGAATTTGGCAAACTCTTCTCATTGGTTGTATCTGGGTAATCAGATGGGGGTAAAGGAGTGGATCTGTTGATTATTTCTTTAAATCATATAAAGTTTTTTTTTTCTATTTTATAGTATTTTTAATGAGGAAGAAGAACTTCTTTAAAAAAGTAACCAAAATATTGCATATTGAACTGTTCTCTTTGTGAGCATTTGGATGGTTTTGTTAACGGACAAAAGTCAGCATATGGCAAAATACTCCTTGTTAATAATTGTTATCAAAGAAATGTACATTAAAGCATTGAGGTACCCTTTTTTGTCTGTGAATTTTTTTTTTTAAGAGCTGCACCTGTGGCATATGGAAATTCCCAACCTAGGGGTCAAATTGGAGCTACCGCTGCCAGCCTGCACCTCAGCCACGGCAACATGGGATCCAAGCCATGTCTTTGACCTACACCGCAGCTTGCAGCAACAACGGATCCTCAGCCCACTGCACGAGGCCAGGGATTGAACCCACATCCTTATTGATACTAGTTGGGGTCATTTCCACTGAGCCACAATGGGAACTCCTGTTTATGAATTTTTAAAATCAGTGATTAACACTCAGTGCTAGGGAATATGTATTAAAGTTTGTTCTCATACATTGTTGTTTGTACTGTGGGTTGTTCATATCTATAAGGAAACAATTACAGTTTGACCTAGTAACCCTGCTGGTCATTCTATCCCAGAGAGATAAACAAAAAATTGCCCTGAAAGTGTGTATCATTGAAGATTGTTATTAACAGTTTATTTTATAATAGTGAAAAATTTTGTCACACTGGAGTGAAACTTATCATTTAAGAATGCTCTTGGGTGCAGGTAAACCCTGTTAACAGTGATGTAATAAATAAGATCAAATTTCTCACAAGTGAGGTAGTGGGTAGTCTTTTTCTCTGATATAAGCTGGTACAATTGCTCAGTGATGACATAAAGAAACTTTTTCTAGTCTCCTCTGCCATCTTTCACCTCCAGTGTGCTGGCTTACTGTCTTTCTTCTTGTTATATTATGATTACAAGATTGCTCTAGTTAGAGACATCAAGACCACAGTGAAAGCAGTAGAAAGATTTGTTTGAAGTTTTGTTTTATTTTTTATTTTTTTGGAGTGAGTCTCCTCTATCAGTGACTGAAAAACTTTCCCCAGAAGTATCTTCTTTTCACCCCCAGCAGATATCTCATTGGTTACTTGGCTATATGTGATTATAACAAATTCTAAGAAAGAAAGCATTCGGCTTTCCACATTGTTCAGTGGGAAGTTACACAGTGGGTAGAAAATATTTTCATGGCAAAAAGTAAGCTACGAAATTTTGTACTGCAATTCCATCTACGTAGAGAAATAAAGTGAAAGGGAAATTAGAAGGAAATAATTCAGATGATAAAAATAAAAGCAAAAATACAGTGTATCTGAATAGCTTTGCTTATTTTTTAGGATAGTGTGGAGGAAAGCGCTGGTGTCTATTGGTTCATATTCTTTCTTTCTTTTTTTTTTTTTTTTTTTGCTTTTTGGGGCCACACCTACGGCGTATGAAAGTTCCCAGGCTAGGGGTCGAGTCAGAGCTGCAGCTGCTAGCCTATGCCACAGCCACAGCGACGCAGGATTCGAGTCGTGTCTGCGACCTACGTCACAGCTCATGGCAACACTGGGTCCTTAACTCACTGAGTGAGGCCAGGGATTAAACTCACATCCTCATGGATCCTAGTCGGGTTCATAACCCACTGAGCCACAATGGGAACTCCCTGCTGGTTTGTATTTATAAAAGCCAAACGTAGAGTGTGTGTGTAGCTTTATCAGCCCCCTTTTGCAAAAGAAATAACTGATTGGATTGAAACCAGCTATGTAATTCATCTGCTTGTGAACATTGGGTTCTATCATTTAATTTACCTTTTTCACTTAACAGATATATGCGATATATCAGAGCTGCGTTTTTTAAACTTGAAAAAATTTTTTAAACTTACAGCACAGTTCCAAGAAGAGTACATAGAGGTCTTCATTCAACTTACCAATTACTGATATTTAAAAATGTGATAATTTTAATTTTTTATTACTAGTTAGACTTGCAGTTTTCCATGTAATGATTTGTAGTCTGTATAGTCTCATGGCTCTTCATCAATCTTTCATTTACTTGTTTTTTAGTAGAATTTGGTTATTGTATTGATTAATATTGACTTTTTAGCATTTTTTTCATTTATAATGATTTTTATTTTTTCCATTATAGCTGGTTTACAGTGTTCTGTCAATTTTATACTATATAGCAAGGTGGCCCAGTTACACATACATTTATACATTCTTTTTTCTCACATTATCATGCTCCATTATAAGTGACTAGACATAGTTCCCAGTGCTGTCCAGCAGGATCTCATTGCTTATCAATACTGACATTTTTTTTAAAGGTAAGTTTTTTAGTTATTTCTTTCATTTATATTTTCTTCTATTTTTCCTTTGGAGTATATCTTCTTATAGTTTTTATCATATCATACAGGTCATATAATTATGTGAAGTGTCTTGCAGTTGAATGCATTTATTGCATGTATCTTAACTCTGATTGTAATAATTTCCTCAGAAGTCAGAAAAGCTTATGCTATTTATATAAGAATAAAAAAAGTGCGCCTTTAAAAAAACAGTATTTCATGTAGATTAGAAACCGTATGAAAAAATGGACTGTGTCTCTTGTCTGTGGTAAGGCTATTCCCCAGCACTTAGCACATGGTATACAGTCAATAAACGGGCAAATTTTAGAGTAGTATATTGATTACAGTATGAATGACTTCAATTTATTTCTTTATTTCTTTTTAATTTTTGCTTTATAGGGCTGCGCTTGCAGTATATGGAAGTTCCCAAGCTAGTTGAATCAGAGCTGCAGCTGCCAGCCTACACCACAGCTCACAGCAGTCCTTAACCCACTGACCGAGGCCAGGGATGGAACCCGCATCCTCATGGATACTAGTTGGATTCGTTTCTGCTGTGCCACAATGGGAACTCCCTCAAGTTATTTCTTTTCAAAATGATTCTTTATTTATCCTAATAAGTACTAATTCTTGATCTTTCCCTAGTATTACTTCTGGGTTAAGATATTTTTGATAGAATAGTTTGAATCTCTTTTTGAAATTTATTTTCTGTTCACATTTAGTCTGTGCATCAAATTCTCACTGAATAATTTTTTTTGCCGGGGGGTGGTTTAAGGCTGTACCTGTAGCACATGGAAGTTCTCAGGCTAGGGGTTGAATTGGAGCTACAGCTGCCGGCAACTGGGGATCTGAGCGGCATCTGCGACTTACACTACAACTCACAGCAACCCTGGATCCCCAACCCACTGAGTGAGGCCAGTGATCAAACCCGCATCCTCATGGATACTAGTCAGATTCATTTATACTGCGCCATGACTGGAACTCCTAAATAATGATTTTGTGCTAGAAACTTTTCTAGGCACTAGGGATCCAAAAACACAGTTTGTATTTTAAAGGAGTTCTTAGTCTAGTGATCACTTCAGATGGAATCCGTCAGTACCAGATTGTATTGGTAGTGATACCTTTTTTTTTTTTTTTTTTTGTCTTTTGCCATTCTAGGGCCACACTCGCGGCATGTGGAGGTTCCCAGGCTAGGGGTCTAATCGGAGCTACAGCTACTGGCCTGTGCCACAGCCACAGCAATGTGGTATCCGAGCCACATCTGCAACCTACACCACAGTTCACGGTGGTAATACTGAATCCTTAACCCACTGATCGATGCCAGGGATCGAACCTGCAACCTCATGGTTCCTAGTTGGATTTGTTTCTACTGCGCCATGACGGGAACTCTGGTAATGATACATTTTTAAGTATATTTTTTAATTTTGATTTTCTGTCAAAGTAGTACATGTACACAGTTAAAGATAGATGTGGATATTCCTTGACAGTGGGGTTGTGTCCTAATTAAACCAATGGTCAGTTGAACATGTCATGTTGAAAATGCATTTAAGGGAGTTCTGCTGTTATGGCACAGTGGAAACGAGTCTGACTAGTGTCCATGAAGAAGCAGGTTTGATTCCTGGCCTCGCTCAGTGGGTCAGGGATCTAGCGTTGCCATGAGCTGTGGTTTAGGTTGCAGGCTTGGCTTGGATCCCATGCTGTTATGGCTGTGGTGTAGGCCAGCAGCTGCAGCTCAGATTTGGCTCCTCGCCCAGGAACTTTCATATGCCACAGGTGTGGCCCTAAAAAAAAGGGAAGCAAAAAAATTATTTAATACATCATGGGAAGGAGCTCTTTTGTCATATGTTTCAAAACAGTGTTATTTGCTCTCATGACTACATTGAAATACATGGGAGTTTTTTTTTCCTTTTTTTATTTCTTTTATTATTCCTGTTTTCACGTTCTCCTAAGAATTTTACAAACATCTATCAAGTTCTATAAATTATCACAAGGGGATTTTTAATTTACTGTGTCTTTAAATCTATACATTTACTTAGATATTAGTGCTATCTTTGTTAAATAAATTCTTCAGTCAGGAACGTTAGTAGTGCCTTCCTTTGTTAATCCTTTTAGAACCAATTTGTATTGGATGGTACAGGTAGAGAAATTTCCATCATTGCAGAAAATTCAGTTGGGCAGCACAGTTCTAGAGTTTTATAACTTTAAGTATATTTTTTTCTGTCCTTAATTTAAATGAATATATTGTATTAGTATTTATTTATTATTGTTGTCATTATAGTGAACATACCGTATTTAGCAACGTGCCTGGTACGTATTAAGTACTCCAAAGTGCTTATTTGCTTGCCTTGTAACTGAACATTAATGTAAGTGCCATAGGTTGTAAAAGTGATATTTTACATGTAGAAGTTTTTTTTTCCTTTTTTTCTTTTTTGTGCTTTTTTTTCTTTTAGTAGAAAATAATAAGTACTCTTGGGCTTCAGAGAAGGGAGGAATCACTGTGAGCTGAGTAGTGTAAAAACTCGGACATGAGTATAATTTGCAAATGAAAGGTGTTTTGGGGAGATAGGAGAAGAGCATAAGCCAGGGAGTGGACTTGGGGGAGTTCAGGTCATGTTTAAAGACTAATAAATCGTCCACCTCAGTTGGAGCACAAGATGCATGAGAAGGCAGAGCTGGGAAGGCAAGCTGGGAAACGTTGTGGATAGCCTTAAATTCCGCTGGGAAGCATTTGGGCTTTATGTATGTAGTACCTTAGATTTATGGTTCATCCTTTATACATATTGAGTGAATGCTTTAAATAGGAGATGTGATGTCCCTTGAAGCTTGCATCTTTAGGGTTTATATACCTATCAAAAGATAATTTGATTGTTCTACAACATGTTTAGAAGTTCTTTGCAGTTTTCTAACCATAAAGAAAATTTTAGGAGTTTCCGCTGTGGCTCAGTGGTTAACGAATCCGACTAGGAACTATGAGGTTGAGGGTTCGATTCCTTTCATCGCTCAGTGGATTAAGGATCTTGGCATTGCTGTGAGCTGTGGTGTAGGTTGCAGACGCAGCTCAGATCCTGCGTTGCTGTAGCTGTGGCATAGGCCGGCAGCTGTAGCTCCGATTAGAGGAACCTCCATATGCCGCCCTAAAAGGACAAAAGACCAAAAAAAAAAAAAAGGAAAATTTTATGGTGAAGACTTGTTACTTGCAAGAGATACTGAGACTTTTGCAAATTCTTGATTTTTAAAATTCAGAGATCTTTGTATGGGATCCTTGCTTCCTCTGAATTACATTTCCTTTGAGAGTCATATATTTCTTATATGAATGTTCCTATTCTACAAGTTAATATTCTTTTCAGTGTTAATGAAAGTTTCTTTTCGTTTGATGAAAGTTTCTTTTCGTTTGATGAATAGTTTGAATATTTTCTGTACAAGTTGGAGCACTCGCTGACTTAGTTTAACGGTTTTTTTTTTTGGTGGGGGTATAGTACACTTGGACTTGTTCACATTCATAGTTAAAAGTTGTTGCCAAATTTGACAGTCTCTTCTTTTTCTGGTTAAGAGCTATCATTTTCTTAGTCCTTATATTATTCTTCATTTATAGTACCACTACTGGCAGTTTGGCTTTCTTTGGGGTTAGGGGAGATATTTTTTATAAAGAAGCTCAGTTTTTTAAAAATATATTTTTTGGAGTTACTGTTTTTGAACTTTGAGTGTAAATGTTTGGTTAGGCTAGACTCATGGATTTATTTTCTGATTCTGGCCTCTAGCCTTACCATTGTCTGAACAGCATGTCTTCTGGGTGACTTTCAAACAGTGATAGCCAAGAGCATTAAATCTATGAATGTCGAGTCTGTTATGCTGCGTGCCCACAGGAATTCTTCCCTTGATTGGTATCTTATTTTGTCACTTGTCATTATGTATGTATGGATATAATAAGTTTATCCTTTTTCCATTTGTCCAACTTTATGGCAATATAATTGACATATTGTACAAGTTTAGAGTGTACAGCAAGTTGATTTAATATGCTTATATATTGCATATAGATTTTTTAAACTGAATTTTCTTTCTAGCCTCTTGTGCAGACATTAGGAACATTTGTAAAGATTTGAGATATAGGAGGATGTGTGGAGGTCAGTGACTGACTGGGGACTAGAGGGAAACTTCATGAGGACTCAGGAAGCCTACTGACGCATAGTTATTTATATGCTGCCATCGGCTGATAATGCCGGCATAATTAATTTGGTACTTTTTGTAATCGTACATTTGGGGAAGGAAGGGTTTCTTTGTGAAAGAATATACCACTGTTTCTTAAAGCATTTTCAGACATATGTATCATCTGAAAAAAAAACCCAAAAATACTTTTTTTGGAAAGAAATGTTAGGTAGATGAACTAAAATAATGGCACAGAAACTTTATGAGGAAAATTTCAAGAGACTCACAGTTTATTAAAAGATAAAGCTAAATAACTATTTAGTTAATACCAGATTTAAATACAGTTTTTGAGTTAAATGTCAGTTCTGTACTTGACTCCAGAGTTAAATAGGCATCCCACTGTATTTTATTTGTGTTTGTATTTACTGCTTTTACTTGTAACTCTTTCTGATTCTAGTTGCATAGAACATGTACTAGTTGACATACGTTTTTTTTCAGTATACATGTTTTACTTGTTTTGTCACTACTCTAGCCCTAGTGTGCCTAATACAAGTAGATATGAGATTGTGAGCTCTGTTTTACTTGTTTTGTCACTACTCTAGCCCTAGTGTGCCTAATACAAGGTAGGTACACAGTTAATATTGTTCAATGAATAAATGTGAATATTTTAATCAAATCTTCAATTATTAGGAGACTCCTTGGTTTCGTCTTAGCTTGTGTGTGTGTGTGTGTGTGTGTTTTCTGGTCTTGTACCTTAACTAGATTGAAAGTGCATCGTAAATAGCAAACTTGGTTTATTTATCTTTCCTGTATTTTCCTTCATGGCAATTTGGACTATAGTAGGTATTAGGTATTTTTCAAAGATGTTACTGAAACTGAATGAAAATAGTTGATTTTAGTTTCTTATGAGGAGACTGCTAAAAATACAGTCATTCACAAGGAATTTGAAAGAGAATCAAAAAAGCTAGCGTGTACTTGTTTGTCAGCTAGAGGGCACATATAAGATTTCATTCTGTGGAGTAAGAGCTGGGGTTCTGGGACAGTTCAGTTATTTGCTTCTTAACAGCCTATTTGCTTTATTTTGGGCCTCCTAACTATGTCACAGATGGTATAGGTCAGTGGTTCTCTAAGTGTAGTCCCAGAATAGCAGCATCAGTTATCACCTGGTACTTGTTAACAATGCATATTCTTAGGCCCCACTCCAGACCTGTTGAATCAGAAATAAGGATAGGGCCAGCCCAAGCAATCTTAAGTTTCAACAAGTCCTCTAGGTGATTCTGAAGCTCAAGTTTGGCGCTGGCACGTGATGACACTGTCTTTAGGAGAGAGGGCTACCTAGAGGCAATGTTGCGTGCCAGAGAAAAACAAGTAGCAGCCCAGATGCAGAATAATGTAATCCAAAGCCTTTCAGAGGAAATAGGTATAGTTTATAGAAGACATTAAGATATAAAGCAGATTATTGATACTTCACTGTTCTTTCTTAGCTTATGTAAACTATATTATTGACTTTTACTTTTCACGTATTTCTCTTGTTACTTATGAATTTGTGTTCAATTGACAGAGCCCTAAATAGTCATTTTCTGGCACTTTATTTTAGATTTTTGTAAGAGTGAGTGCTCTTTCCCTCCCATAGCAGATGACAGAAAAACAACTGAAAAATATCCAATCCAAACTAGTATTATGTGTACTTTCCTTTTTGTCTATGTTTTTCAATGATTTTGGTTTTAAATTTTAACTCTTTAAAATTTTAGAGTACATGGTAATTTAAATTGTTTCAAAAAATTAAATGATACTGGAGTTCCCATTGTGGCTCACCAGTAACTAACCTGACTAGTATCCATGAGGACGAAGGTTTGATCCCTGGCCTCGCTTGGTGGGTTAAGGATCCAGCATTGCCATGAGCTGTGGTGTAGGTTGGCAGCTGCAGTTTCGATTTGACCCCTAGCCTGGAAACTTCCATATGCTGCAGGTGCGGCCCTAAAAAAGACAAAAAAAAAAATTAAATGATACCTTTAAAGTAATGTAATTGTTGGAGTTCCCACTGTGGCGCAGCGGAAATGAATCCAACTAGGAGCCATGAGATTGCGGGTTTGATCCCTGGCATTGCTCAGTGGGTTAACGATCTGGCATTGCCATGAGCTGTGGTGTTGCTTGCAGGTGCGTCTCGGATCTGATGTTGCTGTGGCTCTGGCATAGGCCGGCAGCAACAGCTCCAATTAGACCCCTAGCCTGGGAACCTCCATATGCCACAGGTGTGGCCCTAAAAAGAGAGAAAAAAAAACAAACCATAATAATAATGTAATTGTTTATTAGATATTCCCATGTATGCAGGTAAACCTGCCCAGATATAGCAGATTTACATTTTGGATATATTACTCGACTGTATTGCAAGGCAGGAATATATTTGCTAACTTGAGACCATCTCTCTTATTGCAGAAGGGATTTTGTTGTAATGATGTGCAGGTAGAGCTTTTAAGAAGCCTTTTGGGCCATATATTTTCTGTCACGTCCTTGTTGCTAATACCCCCATATATTGGGTATATGTGCTTTGAATTTCTAAGTGGTGATTATTCATGGTCTGGGATTGATCTTGGTTCATTTGTGAGAATGCTGTACTCTTTAGGGATATGCCATTTAATCTCTTGGAGCTTCTTTTTTCTCCTTTGTGAAAGTAATGAATTTGAACTGAAACATCCAAGACAGAGCCTACAAATTAGTGACTGGTGGTGCTGCATCTGAAGAACAAGTTTTGTTTTGGCTTTAAGTCTTTAAAATTTTCAGTTAGGAAACTTTCATGCATAGTAACATGGCTATGGTGTAGCATTCAGAAAATATAAAGGGGGCATGTACATTTAAAGGTAGGTTTAACTCCTATTCTTCTTCTCAGCCCTCAGCCACCTCCTTTCTTTTTCTTTTTTTTTTTTTGGCCACGGCCCCAGCGTGCAGACGTTCCAGGCCAAGGATTTAACCCATGCCACAGCAGTTACCTGAGCCATTGCAGTGACAATGCCAACCCTTAACCACTAGGCTACCAGGGAGCTCCCCCAGATGCCTTCTTTGTAGACATTCACACTTACTACACACTTGTGACTCATTCCAGAGTTATTACTTGTGCACAGAAGCATAATGATATGTTTACCTTTTTTTCACCAAAAACTCAAATGGTTGTATAAATTGTCTGTCTTGCTTTTTTTCCATTGAATCCGTCTTAGATATCTTAGATATTGAGAGCTATCTCCTTGTAACAGATACATAGTTTTCCTTTGTATAGATGTATCCCACTTTTCTCTTATTTTTTTCTTTTCTTTGTAACTTCTTCTTTCTTCCTACCCTTCCATTCTTTTAAGTATTTTCTTCCCTTCTGTCTCCCCTCCTCTCCCTGCCTTTGCAATTACACAGTCCAATTTAGAAAACAGTATCCTGCCATGTTAGGAGAATCTTTACCTGGGATTTAATCTTTATTTTCAAGGGGACAGATTTATACACTTAACTGTGTGTGTGGGTTTTTTTTTTTTTTTTTTGTCTTCTTATCTTTTCCAGGGCTGCACCCACGGCATGTGGAGGTTCCCAGGCTAGGGGTCTAATCGGAGCTATAGCCAGTGGTCTACACTGCAGCCACAGCAACGCAGGATCCGAGCCGCGTCTGCGACCTACACCACAGCTCATGGCAACGCCGGATCCTTAATCCCCTGAGCAAGGTCAGGGATCGAACCCGGAACCTCATGGTTCCTAGTCAGATTTGTTAACCGCTGTGCCACGACGGGAACTCCCACTTAACTGTGTTTTAGACTCAGGTTGTTTTTATAAAAGAAATTAGCTTCCTTCTGTAAGGACATGTGTTTTAAGACCATTTGTTTCTAACTTTCTGAATAGTTTCCAGTGGGAAAAAAATGTAAGAAGACTCTTTCTTCCTTTGTTTTGTAGGTCTTAGTTTAGGACCTTATTTTCTTCCTATTGTATTTGTATTTTATTTAATTATCTGTAGTTGGACATTTGGATTTTACATATGTTCTTGTTTGTATTTTTTCAGTATATCATTTCACGTATGAACAAATATATTTGAAGGATAGCAATATAGATTAGAATTGCTGGGTAGAGAGTATATGCATTTACATGGGAGTTCCCATCTTGGCTCAGCAGTTAACAAACCCAGCTAGCATCCATGAGGACGCAATTTTGATCCCTGGCCTCGCTCGGTGGGTTAAAGATCCGGTGTTGGTGTGAGCTATGGTGTAGGTCGCAGACATGGCTTGGATACTGCATTGCTGTGGCTCTGGCGTAGGCCAGTGGCTACAGCTCCAATTGGACCCCTAGCTTGGGAACTTCCATATGCCACAAAGTTGATTGCTAGCGCGGAACTGTCCACAGTAATGGTGAACCTGATTTACACAGCCAGCATACAGATATATTTTCCCCAGTATATTGTATTATCAAATTACTGAACTTTATTAATCTGATGGAAAGGGGGAGTGGTGATTACAGTTTTAATTGGCATTTCTCTTACTTCTGATGTTAAACCTATTTTTAATATGTTTGAGCCTTTTGCATTTCCTTTTTTTATTTTTTTATTTTTATTTTTTGATTTTTAGGGCACATCTGTGGCATATGGAAGTTCCCAGGCTAGTGTTGAATCAGATCTGTAGCTTTTGGCCTATGCCACAGCCATGCCGTATCCGAGCTGCATCTCTGCGAGCTATACCTCAGCTCATGGCGACACCAGATCTTTAACCCACTGAGTGAGGCCAGAGATTGAATCTGCGTCCTCATGGATGCTAGTCTGGTTAATTACCACTGAGCCACGGAAGGAACTCCTGCATTTCCTTTTTTTCTTTTTTTTGGTCTTTTTAGGGCTGCACCCGCGGCATATGGGGGTTCCCAGGCTAGGGATCCAGTTGGAGCTGTAGCCACCAACCTACACCAGAGCCACAGCAACTCAGGATCCGAGCCCCGTCTGCAACCTACACCATAGCTCATGGCAACACTGGATCCTTAGCCCACTGAGTGAGGCCAGGGATCAAACCCGCGTCCTCATGGATACTGGTCGGGTTCACTAACCACTGAGCCACGATGGGAACTTCGTCTTTTGTATTCTTCAGTAGCATTTAAAATACCCTTTATGTAGCTATTTTTTTCTCGTAAGATTTATTCTAATTATCTTATTTTTGTTATTATAAATGGAATTGTTTTCTTTCATTGTATCATCTAACTGGTTGTTTTTATAGAAGCTTATGGGTGTCTATTTATTTACTTGGCCATGCCTATGCCATGCAGAAGTTCCTAGGCCAGGGATCGAACCCATGCCACAGCAGCAACCCAAGCCACAGCAGTGATAACACTGGATCCTTAACCCAGTGAGCCACCAGGGAACTCCACAATTTTTTATTTTTATGTCTAATTACTTTACTAAAATTCCTCTGTGTTTTGTAATAATTTGTTTAATTTAATTTATTTTTTTTTTATCTTTTTAGGGCTGCACTCACAGCATATGGAAGTTCCCAGATTAGGAGTCGAATCAGAGCTGTAGCTCCTGGCCTATGCCACAGCCACAGCAATGCGGGATCCGAGCCACATCTGTGACCTATGCCACAGCTCATGGCCATGTCAGATCCTTAAACTGCTGAGCAAGGCCAGGGACTGAACCGGCATCTCTTGGATACTAGTTGGGTTCATTACTGTTAAGCCATAACAGGAACTCCCTGTAATAATTTATAGTCTGTATTTTCTTGGATTTTTTAGATATCCACTCATATCATTGGCAAATAATCTGATTTTATTACTCTTTTCTATTTTTAAACCTTTTTTTTTTTTTTAATTTTTGTGGCCATACCTGTGGCATATGGAAATTCCTGGGCTAGGGGTTGAATCAGAGCCACAGCCACAACAACACCAGATCTGAGTTACATTTGTAACCTACACCGCAGCTTGTGGCAACACCAGATCCTTAACCCACTGAGTGAGGCCAGGGATTGAACTCACATCCTCATGGACACTGTGTTGGGTTTTTAACCTGCTGGGCCACAATGAAACTCCTCTTTTTTTTTTTTTTTTTAATTTGAAATATAGTTGATTTATAATATTTTTAGGTGTGCAGCGTAGTGTTGCAGTATTTTTATAGATTACACACCATATGAATTATTATAAGATAATGGCTATAACTCCTGGCTAGATAATGTATTCTTTTTGCTTATCTATTTTATACGTAGTTTGTATCTATTAATCCCATTCCCCTATTTTGTTCCTCCCCGACCCTCTTCCATTTGGTAACCACAAGTTTGTTTTCTATATCTGTGAGTCTGTTTCTCATTTACACATACATGCACTTGTATTATTTTTAGATTCCATATGTAAGTGATATCATATAGTATTTGTCTTCTTCTGTCTGACTTATTTCACTAAGCATAATATTTCCCAGGTCCATCCACATTGCTGCAAATGGCAGAATTTCATTCTTTTTTTATGGCTGAGTAGTACTCGTGTGTGTGTGTGTGTGTGTGTGTGTGTGTGTGTGTGTGTGTCCGTCCATTCGTCTGTTGATGGGCACTTGGGTTCTTTCCATGGCGTGGCTGGCTGTTGTGTACAGTGCCGCTCTGAATATTGGGGAGCAGGCATCTTTCTGAGTTAGTGTTTTCATTTTTTCCAGACTTATTTCTTTCTTGCCTACTGACATTGGCCACCACCTCCAGACCAGTGTTAAATATTTGTGGTGAAAAATGGAGTTCCTGTTGTGGCTCAGAGGTTAATGAACCCGACTAGTATCCATGAGGATGCGGGTTCGATCCCTGGCCTTGCTCAGTGGGTTAAGGATCTGGTGTTGCCATGAGCTGTAGTGTAGGTCACAGACACAGCTTGGATCCCGCGTTGCTGTGGTTGTGGCGTAGGCTGGCAGCTGTAGCTCTGACTCGACCCCTAGCCTGGAAACCTCCGTATACTTTGGGTATGGCTCTAAAAAGACAAAAGACAAAAAAATTGTGAAAAATGGACGTCTTTGTTTTGTTCCTGATTGTTATTGCTTCTCAGGTTTCTCTGTTATACATGATGCTGGCTTTGAGTTGAATTGTTTGTATCATATCATATTTAGAAAGTTGGCATGGTATTTGTTTCAAAATCAAAAATCTTATATTGATAGAAAAGTTGCAAGGGCAACTCAAAGAATTTTCTTAATTCTGAAGCTTTTGAGGGCAAGGTGCCAGGCAACCTGATAGCTCATTGCCACCCACCAAATACTTTAATGTTTCCTATCGACACATACTATCCTGTGTAGCCACATATAGCTGTCAGAATCAGGCAGTTAAGGAGTTCCCATCGTGGTGCAGCGGAAACGAATCTGACTAGGGACCATGAGGTTACGGGTTTGATCCCTGGCCTCGTTCAGTGGGTTAAGGATCCAGAGTTGCCATGAGCTGTAGTTTAGGTCACAGATGGGACTCGGATCTGGCGTTGATGTGGCTGTGGTGTAAGCTGGCAGCTGTAGCTCCGATTAGACTCCTAGCTTGGGAACCTCCATATGCCACAGGTGGGGCCCTAAAAAAAGCAAAAAAAAAAAAAACCCAAAATCAGGAAATTAATACTGACATATTACTGTTATCCCATCCTCGGACCCCATCCATTGTATTGTCCCAATAATGTCCTTTTACAGCCACATCTAGTCCAGAATCATGCATTATCTTTGGTTTTTACCTCTTATTAATCGTCTTCAATCTGAAGCAGTCTTTCCTTAACTTTTATGACCTGATGCTTTTGAAGGTTATATTAAGAAGGTTAATATAAAATGTTCTTCAATTTGAGTTTGCCTGATGTTTCCATGTGATTGATTTCAGGTTATGCATCTGTGGTGGAAATGTCACAGAGATATTCTTTGATTACCAAAGAAATATCACAGATTTTTCTGTTTGCCTTATTATTTGCCTTTTTCAGGCACCTCTATCTTCTTTGTAATCTTTCTCTTCAACAGTTCTGGGACTTTTATTTTTTTTAAGCATTTACCTAGTCCAGAATGTGAATTGATAAGAGGATGGGGAAACGTGTGTCTTGGAAATAAGGAGTAGTTAGTTGGTTGAGGAATGAGTCACAGAAGACTTTTGAGTATTATAGGCTCGAGTGTCAGAATTGCCCAGGACCAATGATAGTGGCAGAAATAAAAAAAACTAGCCAAAGTTTATAGAAAGGAAGAAATAGATAATTAATTTTTATTATGCTTTGGTTATATGATTATGCAGATTAGATTATTGTTTTTATTAAAGCCATTTTGAAGACTGTATTCTAGGCCAAAGCATTGTTTGACCAAACAAGTTGGGCTGTCATATCCTTTTGATAGGGCATTTATTTTTGTCAGCTTTATTATTTTTTTATTTTTTATTTTTTTGGTCTTTTGTCTTTTTTTTAGGGCCCTACCCGCAGCTTATGGAGGTTCCCAGGCTAGGGGTCTAATCAGAACTACAGCTTCCGGCCTACACCACAGTCATAGCAACGCTGGATCCAAGCCACGTCTGCAACCTAAACCACAGCTTGTGACAATGCCAGATGCTTAACGCACTGAACGAGGCCAGGGATCAAACCCGCAATCTCATGGTTCCTAGTCGGATTTGTTTCCGCTGCAGCACGATGGGGACTCCAGTCTTTGTCAGCTATAAATGCATGTATTATTATTCTGCTTATATAAAATAATGGTCTTATTGTAGAACGTATAATTTCAAAGGGTTTTATGATCATTAAATATAGATTTCTAAATACTTGATGGCTTTTCCTCTGAATATACAATTGAATCATCTTTAGCCTATTTTAAATTATTTCAGTATAATAAAAATAATCCTTCTTATAATTGCAATGTAAATTTTAAAAGCTCCTTGAAATGAGAACGGAAACATGACAGTACCTACATTCTGAACTTATTCTAAGTTGGATTTTATGTTTTCATATTGTACTGAAAAAAAGAAAACTGAGTGTCATTTAAAGTAAGTAGAAGTTTTAATTGTTCATTGTCTAAATCTTAGTTGTATAATCCACGGTTCCTTAGGGTTAAGGGTCATCATTAAATGTAAATTCTTGCTTGTTTAAGTGGAAAGCACTGTGGAAATATAAATACCTTTATCTTAGTTAATATATAAGAAATGTGAGGGAAAGGAATGTGAAAATAGTGAAATTGGTAGCTCTTCTTTGAGGGCCCTTAAGTAGACTTCCTGCCCTGTTCCTAGTGCTGGTATGAGTTACTTTAACAAGTTAGTATTTGCAGCAGTTTTAATTCCTTAAGTAGAAGGTATTATTTCAGTTCTAAATCTCTTTTTAGTTTTTCTGGAGAGCAGTCTTTCCCTGTCCCCTCTGTCTTATTGAAGACAAGAGTTTTACAGTTTGTTTCATGTTAAAATGTAAGTTTTTTTTCTTTTTTCTTTAGTATTTCTTGAGAGGGGCCAGGAACCTCTGGAGGACCATTGATTGTCTCTGATTTTCCCTTTCCCAGTTTTCACTTTCTTTTCCCATTCATATCCAAATCTAAATTTGGGTTGGATGAAAGGTGGGAATTGAGAAAAGGAAGCTATTTATTGTTTGCAGGGGAGGTCCGGGATAAAGTCTCTCAACACAAGGAGTCCACCATGAAATTTAAGTATATGGTGAAGTTCTGAGAACTCTTACTTTATAAGGGTATTATAAAACTCATGCTTTCCCCATCTTCACTCTTTTTAAAAGATAATTGTATAAGTTTCAGGTGTACAGCATTATAGTTCAGTATCTGTATATACTCCAAAATGATCACCCCTGTAAGTCTAGTTACCCTCCGTCATCATATAGTTGACCCCTTTCACCCATTTTGCTACACCCCAACCCTTTTCCCCTCTGGTAATCACTAATCTCTTCTTTGTATCTGTGAATTTGCTCTTGTTTTGTTTGTTCATTTTTATTTTTTACGATTCACGTATGAATGAAATCATACAGTATTTGTGTTTTTCCATCTGACTGACCTTGCTTAACATAATACCTTTGAGTCCATCTATATTGTTGTGAACAACAAGACTTCATTCTTTTTTTAAATGGCAGAGTAGTATTCAGTTGTATATATATCCCATACCATCATTATCCATTCACCCATTCATTGATGTACACTTAGTTTCCGTATTTTGGCTGTTATAAATAATGCTGCATGTTCATCAGATAAATATCTAGAAGTAAATAGTGGGTCATATGGTAGTTCTCCATCTGTCACTCTTTATAAAGGAGAACCCCCCTTTTTGCCTTGAAAGACAAACACTTGAGCAAGCAATACTCTATTTTGCATATATCCACAATAATATTGGTTGTTTTAAATGGTAGATTCAGGATCTGGACTGAGTTGTAACATCGGTTAGTCTGAAATAAAATGCATATAGATGTCCTTTTTTTAAAAAAAATGTTAATCTCCCCTCACCCTGTAGTCAAATGCCTTTCTATATGCTCTGTGACGTATATGTAAAAAGAAATGTTTTTACGTCTAATTGTTTTATCTTCCAAAGTTTTTCTTAAACTAACTTTTTAAAAAAGTTTGTTCTAAGCTGAATTTTTTCTTTCTTTTCCTTACTTAGGCTCAGATTGCCTTCCTTCAGGGGGAAAGGAAAGGTCAAGAAAATTTGAAGAAGGATCTTGTGAGGAGGATCAAAATGCTGGAGTATGCTCTTAAACAGGAAAGGTAATTCAGTAAGATGGAAGGTAGTGTTCTCTTAAATATTAGAATAATTTTTCTGTCATTCCTAAAACAAGTCCAAATTTTAGTATGCTATGCTTTTGAATTTAGGAAATAGTACTTGTAATAAACATTTAAAAATTGTTGTAATATGTTAATTTAGTAAAAATATTCAGTAATAATGACAAAAAAACTGATTTATATGATTTTTTAAAAATTTAGCAGCATTTTTCCCCCTACTCTGTCCTTTCTTAAGAAATTGTTGTACTTTGTGAACTGTCAATATCCGTTTCTTTATGGAATTGAAATAGTCTTTGAGTTGTAAAGGAAATCTCTGTAATACTCTCTTTTCCCACCCTCTAGTATTATTCAGCTTGATGTATTTTCTTGGGAAAAAAAATGTTCTGGCAGACTATATTGAGAATCCTTTTATAGACATTTTTGGTGTTTTGATCCTTTGCTGTCATCTATTCGTATCTCTCCAGAAGTGAATCTGTGAATCTTACTTCTATTTTGCTAGTGTCTAAGATACTCAAGAACTAAACTTGGGTCACAAGTAGAGAACAGTAAGCCATGGATGAGAGTTTTGGATGTTTTCATGTGGATTAAGTTTCTTTGCTTTAATGGTATTTGGATTTTTTTTTTTTTTTAGTCTTTGTTTTAGGTTATTGAGTGCTTGACAGGTGGTATTGAAATTCTCTGTTTTGCTTCATTTTTGATCACATGCCCCTTTCATTTTTTTGAAGTTGATGAATGGGCTGTTTGCAAAACTACCATAAAATGTGTATCGTAAAATAACATTTAGCAAATGATATTTATGAATATCAAGCAGTAGCTAAAACTTTATTAGAAGTTGTGTTCACCTTCATGTGCGATCTTTATATGGCACAGGAGACTGAAAACAGATTGACCTCTTAGTGAAAAATAGGTGGTTCTTTTCACTCTTTGAGATGTTAATTGAAAGCCGTATTGGGGGAATGGAGGGTAACAAAAATCACCTTTAAAAGTGCGTAATTTGGGAATATTTGACATTTTAAGCATCTAAATTATAAGCGAAATCAAAGAGAGAGCATAATAACATTAATAACAGCAACTATTTATTACCTACCGTGTACCAGGCCTTGGGGCTTTAGAACTAAGTAACTTGCATGGAGTTGCAGAGTTACAGTAGAGCTCTGATTCCAGTCCCTCATGATCTATCCAGTTTCGAAGCCTGTGCTCTTTACCAGTACATTATACTGTCTTGTAAGTCAGATGAATTAAAATATTCAAAACTAAACTAACCAAGGATGTGTGTGTGTGTGCGCGCGCGCGCCTGCCCGAGTCCCTTCTTAACTATCATATTTGTTAATCTACCCATCCAGTTTAAGTACTGTGCAAGAATTGAGAAGAAACCTAAGTTAACGACCCTTGTCCTTAAGGGCTTGAGGTAGGGGGAAACAGACTTGTAAACCACAAAAGTGCAGTGCAGTATGATAGGTACTGTGGGAGAACCCTGCCCAGGGTGCATTCGGGTTACCTAGGAGGGAGTGGTTTTTTGGATCTGGAGGCAGTGCAAGTAGTAAGGAGGGTTTAATTAGAGGAGGTGAGACTTGAACAGCATCAAAAAAAAAAAGGTATTTGCCAAATGGGCAAGGTTCAGGAGTAAAGAGGGTATGTTTGAAATCAAGCAAAGCAGTTTGGTGTGTTCACAAATCTGTGATTACTGTGTATGGAGGTTAGGTTGTTAATTGTGATGTGATAAGTGATAATGATAGAGCCAGGTCATGGAGATTCTAATTTTTTTTTTTTTTTTTTTTTTTGCTTTTTTGGGGCCACACTTATGGCATATGGAAGTTCCCAGGCGAGGGGTTGCATCAGAGCTGCAGCTGCTGGCCTACACCACAGCCACAGTAATGTGGGATCCAGGCTGAGTCTGTGACCTACACCACAGCTCATGGCAATGCCAGATTCTTTAACCCACTGAGCGAGGGCAAGGATCAAACCTTCATCCTCTTGGTTACTACTCAGTTTTGTTATGCTAAGCCACATTGGGAACTTCTCCAAGAGCCTAACTTAGGAGTTCAAACTTTTATCTTTTTTTTTTTTTTTTTTTTTATTGCCTTATCTAGAGCTGCATCCGCAGCATATGGAGGTTTACAGGCTAGGGGTCTAACAGGAGCTGTAGCTGCCGGCCTTCACCACAGCCACAGCAACACGGGATCCGAGCCGCGTCTGCAGCCTACACCATGACAACGCCAGATCCTTAACCCACTGAGCAAGGCCAGGGATCGAACCTGCAACCTCATGGTTCCTAGTCGGATTCGTTAACCACTGAGCCATGATGGGAACTCCTCAAACTTTTATCTTGTATTGAAAGTTTTTTAAAAAATATTTTGCTGTATTTACTTTTATTACACTCTCTCTGTGTACTCATAGTTTTTTTTTCCCCCTGAATCATTTGCTACTTATTTGCAGACTTATACCCCTTTGCTCCTAAATACTTAAGGGTATATGTTCTAAGAGCAAGAACATGCCCTTAAATAACTGTAGCTCATTATCAAATTAAGGAAATTTAATGTTGTTATAGTTCTGTTATCTAATATAGCCCGTATTTATATGTTCCAATGATAATTTTTATATCATTTTTTTTTCTACCAAATGTCCCAGTAATGATCCTTGTAGTATTTTTTTCCTGGTCCAGGATCTAGTCTAGGATTACATATTGTATTTCATTGTCATGCAGTTGAAAAATTTAAGATGTAATAATATGAAACAGATTTTAGAAAGATCTCTCTGACTTAAGTAATGAGGGATGGGCTGGAAGGATCTATTAATAAAGGCAGGAAGATTATAATAGTCTAGGATGTGAAATGATAACAGTAGCTTTTGGAATAGAGGTGGCATCAACTGTGCAATATTTTAAGTAGAAAGAATCCATAAAATTTGGAGATGATTTGGTGTAGGGGAATGAGAAAGAAAGAGAATTCAAGAATGATTCCCAGGTTTCTGGCTTGACTGAGAAGTTTGAAAATTATCAAGTGAATTACAGATAGAAAATTAGGTTTGAAAAGCAGGTGTGAGAGGGGGACTCAGGACTAGAGACGTGTACTTGGGAATTACCAATATTGTGGGTAAAATTATAAGAACTTTAAAACAAACAGAACAAGTATGGTGGGAAGAGAAGAGGTTACTAGCAGGAGCAATAGGAAGTGGAAATGTTTGACGAAAAGGCAGAGGAAGGAGAACCAACAAAAGAATGGTGGAGAAGGAAGGAGAGAGCAGTATACTGGAAGCAAGCTAAAGAAGGTGGGGGTTTGACAATTGCAGATGCCAAACAGACCAAGTAAGCTGTGTACTGAAAATAGTCCTGGATTTACCGTTAGGTGCTTGCTGGTACCCTTCCTAGAACAGTTTCAGTGAGGTGGCAGGAACATAAACCAGATCACAGGGGGCGGGGGTGGGGGTGCGTGTGTGAGAAAAACAGATAAAATGGAGATAGAGTTTATTTTTTCAAGTAGTTTGACTTTGGAGAACAGAAGAGATAAAGAGCTGGTGGCTGGGTCTAGAGAAGATTGTTTCTTGTTCTTGTTTTTAACTTAAGGGGATTCTCCTGGAAAAGAGTGTCCCTGATTTTATATCTTTTGATGTTCAAGTAATGATTTGAGATTATCCCTGATGTAATGGCACCACTGTAGTGTAATAAATTAAGGAACAACCACAAAAAATCTTTGTGAATTAGAGTTTTTAAACATTTCAGTTCTTTTCACTCTGAAATTATTTTTCTAATGCCTAATGCCAGGAATTTTTAAAAAGTTGGGAGTGTTAGAACATTTCAGTTCTTTTGTTTTTGAAATTATTTTTTTCTGATGCCTTAAATCAATTATAACAAAGGAAATTTGAAGCATAAACATAGACTAATATCTTTTATATACACCTCCAAGCCTAAGTGGTTAACATTTTTTGTCAGTCTTGCTTCATCTTGATCTATTTTAGAGCAAATTCCAAACAGCTTGTCATTTAACTTGTAAAAACCTAAGTAAGGATCATGGTTTTGAATTGCTATATTATAGATTTGTAAGTCCAACTTTAAAATATCCAAAATTAAGTAAAACCGAATCTTTAACATTACAGTAGGATTACTCACCTAGCAGTGGGTTTATCAGCATTCCTTAAAGTGAGATAAAATTTACAAAATTATAAAATTTACATATAATTTTCCAAGAACACACAAGGTATAATCTAAGTTTCATTCAGGAAGTTCTATACCGAAGAACCTCAAATATTGTATAAAATACAGTTCTGAAACATTTCTTCCATTTGCTCCATATCTCTCTTGTATCTGCACTACTGTAAAAACCCAACTGTCCTTCTTGCTCTAATAAATTTTCTTATTCTGATTAATCTTCATGTCCATGGGATTCATTTTCTAAAACACAGATGTTATATCCCTGCTTTAAAATATCTGCTAATTTCAGGAGTTCCTGTGGTGGCTTACCGGCTTAAGAGCCCAACATAGTGTCCAAGAGGATGTGGATTTGATCCCTGGCCTCAATGGGGGATCAGATCTGCTCAGAGGGTTAAGGATCTGGCATTGCTGTGAGCTGTGGTGTATGTCGCAAACACGGCTGTAATCCTGTGTTGCTGTAGCTGTAGTGTAGGCTGGAAGCTGCAGCTCTGATTTGACCCCCTAGCCTGTGAACTTCCATATGCCACAAGTGCAGCCCTGAGAAAAAAAAAGAAATCTAATTTCAGAGTTCTTCTGAGTAAAATCCTTTACATCCAGGCCTGTTTTTAGTCCTATACAACGTACATACCCACCCCACTGTGTATTCTTTTTCCACTTTTAGGATGTTCCTTCTGACCAGAATAGCTTCTTGATAATCCATTTGTCTGATTGTAAAACTACAGGTTTTGAGGTTTTTCTAAAATCTCATGTGTTACCTTCTTTTTGGTAGCTCTCCTTGACAAATGTCAGAGCCTTTGACAGATTAGAGAATACTTTATCTGAATTTGTATAACGTTTGATATAACTAACAGCTCTTATCCACTGTGTGCTATAGTTATTTACCTTTTATTCATCTCTTTGCCTCTCTCAAGAGACTACAAGCTGCACATTATTCCCAGCAGACAGTATAATCCTCGACATGTCATAAGAATTCAATAACAGTTCATTGGATTCAATGAAATTATTTTTAAACATCTACATTTAAAATGTGATCGGAATGCTTTGTTATATTCCAAGCATGTTGTGTATAATAATAGACTTTGAAACAAAGCTATAGTAGAACTTTGTTAATATATCATAGTATAATTTTTATACTGTTTTATCCAGTAAAGACCAATTGGGAGGCCTAGCTCTGTATCAAATGTAGAATTCTTAGGCATAAGATCTGCTGTTTAACTTGCAGTCAGATTTAGACAGAAAAAGGTTAGAGAACAAGAAAATTGCTAACACAGTGAGATTAAGGGTTGAAACAATTGGAAACCACATAAGTGGGATGGAATTTTAGCATATTGCCTTAGGGAGAAATGTTAGTAAGTTGAGAGTTCTGAGAGTAAATTATTTTTCAGTGTATATAACAGTTCAATAGGGAGACCCTGATTTAGGGGAACACATTGTAGAAACACATAAGTTCTTTACTTTTTAAAAATATCTTTTCAATCTTTTTTGTCTTTATGTAATTTTTAATGAAATATTAGTTCATAATGTGTTCTTTTTTGATACTTACATTGTATATTTTCTATTTCTCTTTCTGTAAGCTCTGTTGTAGTTTTTCCTAAGACCACTAGAATGCACTATACTGTAGTATTTTGTATTTTAAAATGTTTTTTTATATAGCTATGTGTGTTCATATATATGTGTGTGTATGTACATATTTGTTATAAATATTATAAATAAATTATTTTAAATACATAAACTCCATTAAACTTTATTGCTACTTTTATTCCTCAAGCCAGTTACTTTCAATTGCTATTCTGACTTATAAAAGGTATTGTTACTTTCTCTTATGGTAGGTGAAGTGTGTTTCTCAAAAATCTGAATATTGAGAATTATATTAAAAACCGTAAAAAACAAATATATAAAATACATAGAGATATACACACATGCACGTGCTTACACAAACACAGAGAGTATTTAGTATCTGTTTTTTTTTTTTTTACTTGAGTGTAAAGATCAATCCCATATTTACATGCAAGATTCTTTTTTCTTTTTAATGGGTATGTATTATTATAAAATATTTCATACATATGCAAAACATGTAAAGACTAATATAAAAATTACTCATAAACCCACAACTTAGCTTAAGAAATGGAACATAACACGCTTTAATTTTTAGTTTTTTTCTATTGTAACTGCAAAATAATTATGGCAAAATAATAAAGAATCCCAGTATTTTACACATTTGAACAAATAATTTTTATTTTCTTTATACCTTTCTTGAAATATAAAAACTTTAAAGTAAGTGCTCATTAGTCTTTTATAAAGAAAAAGTAACTTTCAGATTTGTCTGTTTAGTTACATTTTTATTCCTTCTTTACTGGTTTATTACTATGGTTTTCCAAATTATTATTGTTATCCTAGTCTTATTACATTGAATATTTATTGTAAAAGTTTCAATATATAAGGAAAGCAAACAAGTCAAATATTCAGATACATTAAGTATGACCATTTTTAGTTAACCTTAAAGTTTTTTTCACTTTATCTGTATTATTTTTCTGGTCTCAGATGTTAAATCTGAGATGGTTAAATTAGATTAACCAGAAATAATAACATTTAGTTAGCTTTAAAAAAAAGATATTCCTGTTCACAGTTCATGAGTTCTTCCTGAAAAAGCAAAGGATACTTTGAGTTTTAAAAAATATATATTTATTCCTACTAGAATATCTTATTCCACATTGATAAATTTGGACTGGTTCCCCCTCCCCCCTTTGTTCACTCTAATGCATACTTGGCAAAGCATATTTGCCTGATAATGCAGAGTATCATGGATGACTTTTAAAAACTCAGTTCTGAGAAAGATTAGCCTTTTTCAAGTTTATGTCACAATCCAAACTTATCTACTGCTTTTGATAGAATTTTATTCCAGTGGTCATCAAAAAAATTTGAGTACTGCAGAAAAAAGAATGTTAAATGGTTCCTTTGTAGTTATAAAAGCAAGATTTATGGTTCTCAGTGTTATTCCTTTTTTGTTATAACAGAACTTGTTGGTGTAACAGAATAGTAATGGCAGGTACTTTTGTATTAGGACTTTGACATCATAGAAGGCTTTGAAACTTTGAAAGTTAGGCAGGACTACTGTATACCGATGACTACTACTACATTATACATATCTTAAATTTCATTTAAATATGTTTTAAGATGGTTTGTATTTTCTCATTTCTTTGTTAGAGCCAAATACCACAAGTTGAAATATGGGACAGAATTGAATCAGGGCGATATGAAGCCTCCAAGCTATGATTCTGGTAAGCTAATTTTAAAGGAAGCTTAAGTGATTAAAGAACAGTTAATTTCTAGTATTTTGTAGCAACAGTTTATTGATTACTGTAAATTAATTTCTAATTACTTGCATATTATTCATTTTTTCTGACCTACTTTTGGCACTAATCACTTAGTGTCATTTAGATCATTTTCCACCACCTTCCTTCCTTTTCCCTCTTCCACTTTCTTTTAGTTCCCCATTTTCTGCTTATGTTCTACACTTACTGGAAGGATCAGAATTCATGGGGTAACATGCATCAACATAATTGTGATTTGCTGGGTCCCCCAGTATTAATGGGAACTTTGAGATGTGCAGTACAGATAACATCATGCCCTTGAAATCCTGAGAGAAAGGGTAGGAACTCCAGAGGTAAGAGATTTCTTCTTTAAGTATGAAAGAATTACTCATCCTTTAAGTCTAATCCCTCAATTTCAGGTGCAGAATTATTTGGACTTTCTTCCCCTTAGGAGGTTCTGTAACCAGAACATCTTTTAATAGCTGAAACATTTTTTTTTTGTTATTTCTTCTTTTTCCTTCTCCTGTCTTCCTCATCACCCCATCAAACAATACAAAAATAGTACTTGTAAAGATAGTAAGGAATATAATTGACTTAGTAGGTGTAAGAGAAAAGTAAGAAAAATTGCTAAAAAGTTATCACCATGTTTCAGATGAGTGTGTTTTTGACATAATGTCAGGCTAAATTCCTGGATCAAATATCTGATATAACTATTACGTACTGAAATACCTTCCTTGTATTGTGGGCCTTATGTATATTAACTTTAATTCTTAATATAGTTCTTCAATAAAAATAATATTATTTTCCTTTTACCTGTATGAAATTTAAACTCAGACAAGTGGAGAAACTTGTCCAAGGTCACACAACTATTAAGTAATGGGAATATGGATCTGAGCCCAGGTCTACTGATTCCAAAATTCATATTCTCACCTATTTTACCACACTGCTTCTATATTTGACAATGTATGAAAGAACTTTACAAAATAAGTTTTGAATGTGCTGCCAATTTTATGGTTCAGTTCAGTGTAGTAGTGTTATTAGACACATTTCCACAGCTGAATATTGAATCAAGATTTAGAGCAATACCAGTTGATCACTGACATGTTTTTTTTTCCTTTTTTTAAAAAAAAATATTTTTTGACTGTACCTGTAGCTTGTGGAAGTTCCCAGGCCAAGGATCGAACCTGTGCCACAGCGGTGACCCAAGCTGTGCCCTGACAATGCCAGATCCTTAACCTGCTGCAGCACAGGAGAACCCCCAGTGTATTTTTTCCTTTGTTGTTTAATTGTTCTGTCTTTTACTTTGATGTCTCCTCTTTTAATTTGAGATGCACTTTGACTAAAAAAAATTTTTTTTAAATCTAGGCTGTTTGCTAAAGGCTATCCTAAAAATATACTGTCTGAATCAAAGTGATTTTAATCAGTGCACTTACATTAAAAATTTGGTTCCTAATTTTTATTTTATTGCTATTATTTTTTCTTTTTAGAGCTGCATCTATAGTATATGAAAGTTCATAGGATAGGAGTCGAATCAGAGCTGCAGCTGCCAGCCTACACCACAGCCACAGCAACGCCAGATCTGAGCCACATCTGCAGCCTGTGCCGCAGCTTGCAGCAATGCCAGATCATTAATCCACTGAGTGAGGCCAGGGCCTGAACCCGCATCCTCGTGGATATTGTTCTTAACCCACTAAGCCACAATGGGAACTCCTGTTTCCTAAATTTTAGATATTGATTTAGGATTATAAAGACCTAGTTGCAATATATATGGAATACTTATAAGTAAACAGTGTGGCTCTGTAGAAAAAATTGGGACTTTGAAATTAGATGCATATAAGTTTGACTCTGTCCTGACACTTTAAATACCTGTGATGTTACTTAGTTTCTCTGAGGTTGTTCCATTCCTTATCTGTAAACTGGGGGAAATTCTGGAGATAATTCCTAACTCCCAGGTTTATTTTCTTAGTATATAATAACTAGTATTATTCTACCTGTCAGTCTTTCAAACTATGCATTCATCTTACAAATATAAAATATGTAATGCTTGTGTCAGAGCAAGCATCAAATTCTGTGAATAAGAAGACAGTACCCTATCGATTTTTTAAAGGAAAAATAAAGTGATTACAATGAAATTGTAGTGGAGAAATAATAGGTATAATAGGACATGATAGCTGGAGAACCAGATCTTGCTGTAAGTTGTCAAGGAAGCGTTCTTGCACTAAGTGATATTTGAAGTTGACATCTGAAGGATAAGTGAGAATTAAACAGGGAAAGTGTACTGACCAATATTTGTTGAATGAGAGCTGGTAGAAAAGCAGTGTATTAGCAGTAAAGTTTCTGAAGAATTTGGCACATTTGAGAAACAAAATAACTAAGATAGCAGAGCGAGTGTTTCAGGATGCAGCTGGAGAGTTAGCCAGGAGAGCAGATGATAAAGTATGATGTTACAAGGGTCTTGTAAAATATGTTGAGTTCATACTTAACTAAGAGTAATGAGAAGGCTTTTGAAGGATCTTATTTAGGATACTTGTGATCAGATTTGCTCTTACATCTTGCTGACAGCTTTGTGGGAGATGGGTTAGTGAGGAGCAAAATTGGAGGTGGGGAGGTTGGTTAGAGGACTTTACAGATACATGGGTAAATGAAGAAGGTTATCTTGATATGGGTATAACAATGGAGTTGAAGAGAAGTGGCTGTGTTCAGGAAATATTTAGAAAGTAAAATCTGCAGGAAATCAGTTCTTGTTTAGATGTAGGGGATTTTAAAAAGGGAGAATCAAAGAAGACTCACACACTTTGGGTTTAAAAAACTAGACCAGGTGTGGGGGGAGGGATGGATGGGAGATTTGGGATTGGCATATGCACATTTATAGATGGAATGGTTGATCAGTGGGCACCTGCTGTATAGCACTCAATATTCTTTGATAACCTATATGGGAAAAGAGTCTGAAAAGGAATGCATATGTATAACTGAATCACTCTTTTGTACAGCAGAAATTATCACAACATTGTAAATCAACTGTACTTCATTAAAATTTCAAAAAACCAAAAAACTAGACCAGAATACATTAGGAAGATGGTGGGTTCATTTTTTTGATTTATTTTTGAGACATCAAGTGAAAATGGCTCATAGACAGTTGGGCCTGTGGGTCTGGAGCTCAAGCCAGGGATGTGGGTTTGCTGTGTAGATTTGAGAGCATGTGGCATCCAGTGCTCATGATGCTCAATGCCAATGGGGTGGAAGAGCTAGCTCTCCTAGGGACCTTATGCAGAATAAGAAGAAGACCTAAAATGGAGCCCTGAGGAATGGCAGCATTTACAAAACTGGAAGAAGAATAGAAATCTGAAAAGGAAACTGATGAGGATTATTTTAATGGTACAAGGAAAACCAGGAGAGTGGAGACCAAGAGAAGAAAGGGTTTCCAGAAGGAAGAATCATCCTTCAGCACTACCGGTTGGTTAATTCTCAAGGAGCTTAGAGGATTTAGTGACACACAGGTCACTGAGAACTTTTTTGTCAGCACTTTTAGGAGAGAGTTGAGGGCAGGAACAAAGACTATTCATGGAAAATGAAGAGTAAGTGCAGTAAACTTTTAGGAAGCCTAGGTTGTGGAGGTGAAGGAGAGGTATTAGAGGGAAGTAGCTGAAAGGAAACATGGGGTCAAAGAAGACTGTGTGTGTGTGTGTGTGTGTGTGTGTGTGTGTGTGTGTGTGTGTAAAGTGTTTCTTAGAGGAGGATCAAATGCAAGGGAGAGAGTAGAATTATTTAAAATAGGAAGATTTCTGAAGAAGTGACAGGGTTTGGATTCTGATCATAGTTGGAGAATGGGGGAATAAATGTGTCTTTTATTGTTACCATGAGAAAATGTAGAAGTTAGGTTTGGGTTTTGGTCTGGTGGTGAGTATTTAATATGATAGCTTTATATCTGCAAAAAAGGGTCTGGTTGAATTGTGTGATCATGAGTTTTCATGCTGGTCTGCACAATTGGCAACCTAGGTAAAATATAATAGAATGAAAATAGCTAATAAATGAATTCATGGAGAGACAAGGGAACAATAAAATTGAAGACACTGCCAGAAGAGTGGTTGAATTGATAGACCCTGAACTGAAACTGGAGAGTAAAGGCAGTGCAAACAAAAGTTAAATGAATCCCCCTCATACCTCTCCCCTACTTTCTTGTCCCTCTTCCCCCCTTTCATCATATCACAGTACTTGGTCTCATTGTTTTAGGAGAATAATGAAAATGCAAGATCTAATCCTTATTTTTATTTACGTATTTCTCTAACCCCTTATCATTGTAATGATAGCGTATGGAAAATAGGGGTCAAACAGATGTGATTTCAGCACTTGTAACTGTATTGCTAACTTAGAAACCTTACCATGAACTAGTAAAACTCATCTTTATCATTTTTGAAATGGGGATAGTAATGACATCCATCTTTTGAAAGAATAATTATATGTTTTTCTTTAGTTTTTGTTTATACTTTTTGGGTTTTTTTTTTTTTTTTTTGCTTTTCAGGACCACATGTGTGGCATATGGAACTTTCCAGGCTAGTGGTTCAATCGAAGCTGCAGCTGTCGGCCTACACCACTGCCACAGCAATGTGGGATTTAAGCTGCGTCTGTGACTGACACCACAGCTCATAGCAACACCGGATACTTAACCCACTGAGGGAAGCCAGGGATCGAACCCGCATCCTCATGGATACTGTTTGGGTTTGTCACTGCTGAGCCACATCAGGAACTCCCAATTATGTGTTTTTAACACAGCATCTAGAATGCATTAAATGTTTAATATAAAATATCATAAAACAGAATTTCCCAGTTTCTCATATTTCCACTTGAATAAAAACCCCACAAAGACCACAGTTTCCATCATGGGCTGATGGAAAGTGTGAACTTCTTTTATGTTTTTAAAGTTGAGGCATACTGTAGTGTGGAAATTCTTTAGTCCAGACTTAACCAAAAGAAGACTTTTTTATTTTACGTCTTTTTGAAAGAATTCGGCTTTTACTGAGGTGTTTTAAATTTAAGCTTTACAGGGCCTGGGAGGTTTTCATTTAAAGATTGTTTTAAAAAGAATGCTTGATGTTTTCATTTAATAACTAGTGAAGGAATTTCATTTGGATTGGGGTTCTTATCTGTCTTACTCTTTACCAAACTGGCTTTTTTTTTTTTTAAACCATCATTCCTGGATATTTTGTTCTAATTCTAATGTAGTGCTTTGTAATACTTATATTTGACTCTTGGGTGATTCAATTGGTCCTGGAGGAAAATTCTCAGGTTACTAAAAATAGGAAAAAATGTCTTTATTTTAGTTCTAAAACACTCAGGGAAATCCAGTAGCAATAATGAATTTATGTTAAAGTTTTGTTATAGAAATTAAACTTAAAAACAGAATTTACATTGTTCTAAAATGCACCTTACATTACAGTGTTTTTAATCTTATTTATTTTTTGGCTGTGCCTGTGGCATGTGGGAATTCCTCGGTTTGGGACTGAACCTGAACCACAGCAGTGACAATACCAAATCCTTAACTGCTAGGCCAGCAGGGAACTCTTAATCTTAAAAATCTTATGGGACATTTTTTTTTATGAATTGAGATGTCCTCTAATGTATATAACATCAGTTTTATTATTTAATGTTTTCCAGATGAAGGTAATGAAACAGAGGTGCAGCCACAACAAAACAGCCAGTTAATGTGGAAGCAAGGTCGACAGCTACTCAGACAGTAAGTATCTCATGAAAGTATCTGCTGTGAAAAAGCTTCATTAAGTTATGTTCCTTTTTTATATTAAACACATTTTCTACTATGGTAGAATTTATTATTAAATATTAATAAGAGTTAATAAATACACTTTCCATAGTTTTAGCTTTATGAAAAAGAGCACAACTTAAAGGTTGTAAATTTTATTTTATGTTTAAATTTATAGTTTAAAGAATTCTTTATCCTTCAAGTTATTCATATCTTTTATACACGAATATATGTGTTTTAATATAAGTTTAAACATGTAATTTTTGTGTTATGTTTTTAAACTTCCAGTACATGGAAGAACTTGGATTACCCAAATTTACAAATATTGTGTTAACCTATACTCCCTTCTATAACCTATACTCCCTTCTATAAACTGTGAATTTGAGGGTATAAAGTAGGAGCAAAGCTAAGCTGAGGTACAGATAATGGGAAGTGGGCTAGACCCACTCATCTTCTTAATGCCTGACCCTTGCATAGCACATTTGAAAATGTTACTTTGATTTGTGGCTCAGTAAAATGAAATTTGCTACCTGATTTGGACTTTTGGGTTGCTAGTAGCTAATCTAAGCCTATGATTTCCGAAGTAGATGGTATGCCATCCATACCTTTTGATAATGGGAAAAGAATATTAAAATATCTTCTTATATTTGTTTTTTTAATCTAATCAAAGCTAGAAGAAAATAAGACTTCATTACTGTTTAATTAGTGGGTTTTCATTTTGGTTTTAAATGTGATTTGTGCATTTTCCTTTTGTAAATAAATATGTGTCCTTAAAGTGCTGATCTTTTTTTTTTGTTGTTGCACTTTTTAGGGCTGCACCTGCAGCATATGGAGGTTCCCAGGCTAGGAGTCAAATCGAATTGGAGCTGTAGCCGCCGGCCTACGCCACAGCCACGGCAATGCCAGATCCAAGCTGCGTCTGCAACCTACACCATAGCTCACGGCAACGCCTGATCCTTAACCCACCGAGCAAGGCCAGGGATGGAACCCGCAAGCTCATGGTTCCTAGTCAGATTTGTTAACCACTGCACCACGACGGGAACGCCTTATTTTTTTTTTTTAATGTCAAGTAGTTATCATAGTGAGCAATCCAAAAAATATTTTTAAAAGGCTGGTAACCTGCTTCTCAAAGGTGACATTTATTAACGAATGATGGGAAGTAACTATGTAGTAAGGCCTAGGAAAGAGCAGTTTTTTAAACAGTTATCTGTAATGTGATTTTGTTACCAAAGTGAGTTGTGTGTCAAATATTATTTGTTAAAAAATAGAAAAGCATAATAACTTTGTATTTGTCTGCAAGAACAGACTAATTAAATTCAGGAGCATTAGAAATTTATTACCCAAATTTTAATCAAAGCCTTTTTGTAGATATTGAATAGGATTGAAAAATGACTACCTTCATTTGACAGGATACACTTAAACCATTTTGATCATGTGTCTTTGTGAGGTATCTCTTTGAGCTATAGTAACTGTTAATACCAGATCTTAAAATAAACTGACCCTTAGACTGGTTATTTTTTTGATCTTTGTTTTCCATTTCATCTCATAGACATGATGCTTACTTATAAGTTAATGTCTGACATTTATCTATTATGTTTATTAATGACATTATTAGTGACATTTGTCTTTTTCGTATTTTTGCCACTACCACTTTTGGTCTTTTTTGGACATCTTTGTTGTTAAAAAATACTGAGTGTCTGCTGTATGCCAGGTGTGTCTCTTTTATGAGAAAGAATTAAAGTTACATAGGAAGAAAGTGGGAAAAAATGGGCTTTAAACCTATGTCTGACTCTCTGTACAAAGCCTTTTCTCTGTCTTCTGTGCTGCTGCCCTGTGCACCCTTGTGCACCCACTCAGCATACATCCCGCAATTAAATTGTGGTCTATTTTTATTTTAGAGTTGACTCAGGATAGAAGCTGCCCTTCTGTAGAAGTGACTCTTTGGAATATATTGTCTTTTTGTTATGGAGGACTATGTGTGTTAGAAACATTCTCTCTAGATCTCAGTTGATCCAGTGATAGTTTACATCGGAAGTGTAAGAGGACTACTGGTTATAATAATCACTATTATAAAATAGTAATTCAGTAGAATCTAAGAGTTAGTTTACTCCAGCCCTGCCTAGAAGAAAGAATGTGCTATTAGGTATATTAAGGAACAGCTGCTTCTTATGATAAATGAATGGTGTATTGTATAGTTCTTTGATTTTTCTCAGTGACCGTAGAGGCTGGTACTGCAAGAGACTGCTCTGTCTGCAGCTGGAAGATTATTGGCAAGTCTTACTAGCATAGTACTGTACTGTTTAGTCTTATGCAGGCAATGAATTTTTTAATTAAGATATTCAGTAGTAGAATATTGATTCCAATATGACTGAATTGTAAAGATCCTCTTCACACACAGGTATCTGCAGGAGGTGGGTTACACAGATACCATTCTAGATGTGAAATCCAAACGAGTGCGAGCTTTGTTGGGCTTTTCCAGTGATGTCACTGACAGGGAAGATGACAAAAATCAGGACTCAGTTATAAATGGCACGGAGGCTGAAGTTAAAGAGACAGCAATGATTGGGTAAGTATTTTGTCTGGAAGGTGCTTAATCTGTAGTTTTGATTCTTAAAAATATTTTTGGTTTATGAGTGATACTTATAATACTTGCACTTTAGATAATGCTACAGAGGTAATTTAAAGTTTAATATTTAAAATTTTATTTGAGAGAAGGTAACACATAAGGATTAAAGTTATCATTTATGATTATTTTAAGAATATTTTTAAATGTTTGAAATTTATAGATTTAGTATAGATTTTAATATTTTGAATCTCTGCCACTTATTATTAGAGCTGCATCCGATATCTTGTTTGGAAATTCAGTTCAAATCTGTAAGAATTAAATTTCAGTATATATTTTAAATTGATGGAATAAGTGAAAAATTCAGTAGCAGAAATATTTCGTTTTGCTTTTCGGGTTGTATATCATACAATTATATGTAATGCTGCTTAAAATGAACTTGAACAGTTAAATGAGATTTCTTTATTAAAAAAAGTTGATATGATTCTTAAAATCCAAAGATGCTGTGAAAGTCTAAATATGATATAAATTTATTTTAACTCATGTTTAGGCTGGAAGAGTGGTTTAATTTAGGTCTATGAATTTTCTAGTGAGAACTTAGTTTCTGTTATTTAGAACAAAAACTAAAATTGGGATTTAGGTAAAGATTTAAAAATATACTTTTTATAAACAAATGTCATTGGAACCTTCTTAAATGTATTCATTAATGGTTAAGACTACATTAACTTGTTAACCTGATAAAGATATTCTGAATCTGTCTGACTTGAAATTTGAGATTTTTCTGTTGTGAGAATTTTGTCCATAGTCATGGCTAAATTTTTTCAGGAAAATATCTAAGACATTTCCTAATGAACTGGAGAGAAATCATTCTGTTCTGGCCATTAGGAAATTGTTAAATTTATTTAGAGGGAATTAAATTAAAATCTTATGTATTTGAAAAGTCTATCATTTCCAACAGGTTAAGGGTTTATTCACTAATAGGAGCAAGTTTTATGGTAATTTTTTTTTTTTTTGGTCCTCTTGTTTTATCTAGGACCGCACCTGCGGCGTATGGAGGTTCCCAGGCTAGGGATCTAACAGGAGCTGTAGCCGCCAGCCTTCGCCGCAGCCACAGCAACGCGGGATCCGAGCTGCGTCTGCAACCTACACAACAGCTCAGGGCAACGCCAGATCCTTAACCCACTGAGCAAGGCCAGGTATCGAATCCGCAACCTCATGGTTCCTAGTCAGATTCGTTAACCACTGAGCCACGACGGGAACTCCTATGGTAATATTAATTTCAATAATATATTGTTTTTAGCATCTTCATGTACACATTTGCTTTTTTTCCAATTCTTTAGCTGTTTAGAGATTGCATCAGCGAAAAATGATGTATTTACAAGTTATTTTCTTAGTTATGGAAGCTTTTGTGTCAGAAGAATTACAGAGAGGAAAAGAATAGAAAAAGACAGATAATAAGAAAAATATTTTGAAAAGAAATGCATGAAGGAGTTCCCTTTGTGGCTCAGTGGTTAACAAATCCGACTAAGAACGATGAGGTTGCGTGTTTGATCCCTGGCCTTGCTCAGTGGGTTAAGGCTCCGGCGTTGCCGTGAGCTGTGGTGAAGGTTGCAGACGTGACTCGGATCCTGCGTTGCTGTGGCTGTGGTGAAGGCCGGCAGCTACAGCTCCTGTTAGACCCCTAGCCTGGGAACCTCCATATGCTGCGGATTCGGCTCTACATAAAAAGGCAAAAAGACAAAAAAAAAAGAAAAGAAATGCATGAAGGTTGGCTTAAGAATCAAAATAATACCGAATCAGAAGGGGGAGTTCTTTATGTTAGATTGCCATTAATCTAAAAAGTAGTTATGATTGCAAAATACTTTTAAAAGAATAACCAGTGCATTCCTTTACTTCTTTTCCAGTTGAAATCCATGGAAATGTAATAGATAAGAATCATAATATGATTTGGGAGAGAGGTCATAGTTATAATATAAACAGAAGTTAGTGCAATATGTGATGGATTTATTCTTATGTTGAGTTTAAAAAATTAACTGAGCAAGATGTACATGTTTTAAACCAGAAAATCTGAGTTAACAGATTCTGCCTCCGTGCTGGATAATTTCAAATTCCTTGAAAGTGCAGCTGCAGATTTCAGTGATGAAGATGAGGATGACGACGTTGATGGAAGAGAGAAAAGCATCATTGATACTTCAACGGTAAGTTGAATTAACTCAGATATACTTATTTTTAGGGACCATTATGAATGCTTTAAAAAATAATCCATACCTTTCAAACTTAAATCCTTAACTTTTTTTTCCATAAATTTAAGGAGATTTAATATAAAAGAGTTTTTGTATTGATTTCAAATTCAAGAATATTTTTAGTATACCATCTTTCGCTTAAAGGCCCTCATTCTTTGACCTTTTGTTAATTCATTAAATATGTAGCATTTTTAGAAGGTTAGTGAATATGGTAAATGTTGTGTGCTATAACAATGCAGTGTTATTGGTGCTATAAGACAATAGAACTGACAGACCCATTATGGTGCCTGATGGTGACTGGCATCAACTCTAATCTGTGCAGTTTCTGTTTCTCTCCTCAGAGTTGCTTAGGTAGGCAGGTCCTATAAATTTTTGGAATGCTTCCATTAGAGTTCTCCAAACTTGTTTAGGGTTCCTCTCTGGATTTGTTTAGATTTTTGTAAGTTTACTGACTTTTCCATGGTAATTTCCTGGAATGAGAAGTGTCTCTAAATTATTGTTTCTTCCTTCCCTTCCCTTCTTTATTCTAGCCCCTTCTACTCTCTCCTCTTGTTTAACCTCTCTCGCCTTTTTCTTTTTCCTTGTTCGCTCTTCTCCTTGCTTCTCTCTCTCTCCGTCCTCCTCCTCCTTTTTTTGGAAATAAGAAATGAGGGCATGCTTTGCTCTGTTTAGGAGAGTGTTCACCTTTCCTCCTTCATGTTTGTTTAAGAAGAGGTGGGAGGGAAAGTAGACCGGACCTAAAGTCAGAAGCCTTGGTCTAAAGTCCCTGGTCTGTCACTAATTATCTGTGCTTCTTAATATTTTAGGCTTATTAGTTTTTGTTTTGTGAAATGGGCATTATAATAAGTATCCATGTTTATCTCCAGTGAATTTTTGTGAGGAATAAGTGAGACACTATATATGAAAATGATGTGTTTAACTATAAATTGCTTTTTAAGTGTAACTTCTCTGTTCTTTATGTCCCTTGCTTCCATCAGAGACTCTTTCTTTTTCTTTTTTTGGTCTTTTTGCCTTTTCTAGGGCCACACCCACGGTGTATGGAGGTTCCCAGGCTACAGCAACGCAGGACCCTTAACCCACTGAGCGAGGCCAGGGATCGAACCCACAGCCTCATGGTTCCTAGTCAGACTCGTTTCCAATGAGCCATGAAGGGAGCTCCCCATCAGAGACTCTTAACTGCTTCCAGGGTGGTGTTTCCTTGGGTCACTCTTGAGTAGTCTTGTGCTCATACAGCCCCGCCATGGATACTATTTTAACTTCAAGTAGTTTCTCCCATTTTTTATGATTTAAACTAGTAGTAATAGCACGTGTTTTAATTTGCTGTAGTGGAGGAAAATACCTTAACTTGTATGATAACTTTTCTCTGTCCTAATCATCGGGAAATTTTGTGCTGATTTGTGATTTCTGTGGGATGATTGCACTGAGATGTTGTATTTTCCCATCAAAACACCTTATTCATCGCTCAGTGGTTAAATAATAACTTATTATGATGCTTTGTTTGATTGCCAGTCATTATATCAGTTTAAATGTTAGAATAATCTGTAAGCTTATTATTATAACTATCACGTATGGTCTTACTAGAAAGTCTTAACTGTAAACTGGTTTTTTTAAATATCAAATTCATAAATATCCTTACTTCCATTTAGTGCAGATCATAGCAGTCAAGTGAATAAGCAGTGAAAGCATAGCTGATATAAATATACATAATCCCATTCAAATATACGATCCAAAAATTCTAGTTTTTCTTTTAGAAAAATATTTCCAAACAGTTGGTTTCCTTGTGGCAGTTTTGCTAATTTTTATGATATATTACATTAATTTTCACAGCTGTAGTGTAATAGCTACATGCCAGAAGACTTTAAAAATCTAACTGTATGTAGCAGTGTATAAGTAAGACTTAGAAGATTTATGGCGATACCATATTTAGAGAATGGTTGAAAATTATCCTGTTAAAATATTTAGTGGAACAAACTGGTTTTTGAAATGTTATTTTATTTCTTTAATCAAAGTAGTTTAATAGATTCAACTAAGAAAATACAGAAACATAGGGCCTTATGAGACATAATGGCCCTTGTCACATTTGCCCTTTAAGTTAAGCCTCTGAAAGATCACTATTTTAGGAAAAGTTTGAATATACAGAGAGTTATTAGAGAAAACTTATGCAAAGTTAGGACAGTAGAAATAATAATGGGAACCATTCCCCCTCCCCCAGCGGAGTACCTTCTAAGTCCTGTGGCATGCACTTCTGAGTCTACAGTTTTTGTCATTTTACGTTTTGTGAGGGAATAATGCAGCAGAGCTAGGGTTGAGGTTATTTTTCATGGTTATATCTTGAAAAACTCTTGTGATGTTTTATAAAGTGTTTCTTTCTTTGGCTAGATAAGAATATCTACATGCTGCATAGACTGTATCCAAGAAATGTAAGATTTGGTTGTGGTTCTCATAATACAGTATGTCAGGGACATTTTTCTAATTTAAGTACATCTTGCATTCCAGTGTTTTCAATATATCTTACATTCCAGTGATTCCATTAGTTTATTTAAAACCAACAACCCATCATTGAACAAAATTTAAAATTATCACTTTTAAATGTATGATATGTGTCTTTTAAAAAAATGATATCTGTGTTTTCTACTGAACTGTATCGATATTACTGTAATTTAACACAAAAAGATGCATTTTCTGAAAAAAATAACTGGGTTTTCTAATTGAGTGGTCAAACGATATTGTCTCCTTTATTTAAATTAATTCTATAATATATGCCAATATTTTAATTGAACTTTTTTTTTCATTAGATTGTTAGGAAGAAAGTATTACCTGATACCAGTGAAGATCGTGATACAAAAGAAGCTCTAAAGGAGTTTGACTTCTTGGTTACATCAGAGGAAGGAGACAATGAATCTAGAAGTGCTGGCGATGGGACAGACTGGGGTAAGGAAGCATACTGGCTCCAACCAGAAATGTTGTGTAAATAAACAAAACTAGTCTTTTACCAGGAGGGCAGCATCTTGAACACTTTGTCTCTTTTAATACTGAAATGTCAAACATTCTCTGAACTTTTTACTATTGTCACCTTTTTTTCCAGGTTGTGTGTGTTTTTAAAGATGATCATACCACTGGTTACCTCATCTTTTTTTTTTTAACGTAAGCAATACAGTATGAAAATAATTTGAATTCATATACAGAATATTCTGTGTTTTCTGCCTAGACAGTAGAACTTGCAAATCTAGATTTTGTGGAAATTGAGTGTGAGAATGTAATGGAGGATTTTAGAGATCTAATCTCTAGCATCTCCTGTGCTAAAAGAAGTATAAGTTTATTTTTTATGTATTTATTTTGTCTTTTGTCATTTTAGGGCTGCACCCATGGCATATGGATGTTCCCAGACTAGGGGTCTAATCAGAGCTGTAGCTGCTGGCGTCAGCCACAGCCATGCCAGATCCGAGTCGTGTCTGTGACCTACACCAAAGCTTGTGGCATTGCTGGATCCTTAACCCACTGAGCGAGACCAGGGATCGAACCCACAACCTCATGGTTCCTAGTCAGATTCGTTTCCACTGTGCCACGATGGGAACTCCTAAAAGAAGTATAAGTTTAAAAGGTTGTAGTTACTCATTCATTTTAGTCGAATTTCATCATTTTGTACAAGGCATAGAATTTTTTTTGCACAGGTTGTTCTAAACAAATTTAATATTTTAAATATTTAACAAGATTTAAAACAAGTATTTTGGAGAGAACTTCTACAGCATATAAATCATTCTATGAGTTTGGAAATAAAGTAGGATTGTAATAAATTCTTCAAAAGTGATAATTTCTATCAGGTGTGTATATATGAGTGCCAGTAAGAGAAAGAGCGAGAGGGAGAGAAAGAAGGAAACATAGCTGGTGTGTAACCTGCTGTGAAACTCCTGGTGAAAATGAGTGACTGTTCTCACACCTGAGTGTCTTACTTTTTAGTAGTATCCTGGGTATTTATGTTGATGAGTGTGAGTGAATGCAATCTAGTTGATTGAAGATTTCTTCACCAGGAGTTTGGACTTGTTTGTGATAAGGATTTTATAATTCAAGGCATTTCACTTTTAAGCAGTTAACAAAAACTAGATTGCAAATCCCATTTAGTTGAGTGGACATGAGAATCACTTTAAGGGCTTACTTTTTCCCTTCCCAGCACCCCTAAAAAAAGAGTTACCGTGCTGATGTTAAGAATCTCCTTAGTTTCTGGCAAGCAAACAGATTTTACCATACTTTTTCTATCATCTTCCATTATTATTATTGTTATGGGTCTAGTTAAGAGTATGATAAGCTAGGAGTTCCCATCATGCCTCGGTGGTTAATGAACTCGACTAGTATCTATGATGATGGAGATTTGATCCCTGGCCTCACTCAGAGGGTTAAAAGATCTGGTGTTGCCATGAGCTGTGGTGTAGGTTGTAGACAAGGCTTGGATCAGGCGTTGCTGTGGCTGTGTTGTAGGCTGGCAGCTACAGCTCTGATTGGACCGCTGGCCCGGGAGTCTCCATAGGCCGCAGGTGCGGCCCTAAAAAGACAAAAAAAAAAGTATGATAAACCTAAATTTTTAGTTTTAAAAAACTGAAGACAGCAGTTCCCGTTGTGGCATAGCAGGTTAGGGATCTGTTGTCGTTTCTGTGGTGGCTCAGTTTCAGTCCCTGGCCTGGGAAGTTCGCATGCTACAGGTGTGGACAAAAAAGAAGGAAAAAAAAAGCTGAAGACATTCTGAATGCAAAAGGCAACCAACTCAATTTATTATTGATGTGATTGATGAAAATTAACATTTTTGATTATTAGATTTTTCTGAAAAATATAGAAACTGTTTCTACTATTGATAGAATATTTATTGGTAGATCCCTAAAAACATTGAGTTTTTACAAACTGTATTTAGTATTCCAGGGGTCTGGTTATTTGTTTTTGTTTTTGTTTCTTTTTTGCTTTTTAGGGCTGTACCCGTGGCATATGGAAGTTCCCAGACTGGAGGTCTAATCGGAGCTACAGCTGCTGGCCTATGCCACAGCCACAGCAACATCAGATCTGAGCCGTGTCTTCGACCTATACCATAGCTCACGGCAACACTGGATCCTTAACCCACTGATCGAGGCCAGGGATCGAACCTGCAACCTCGTGGTTCCTAGTCTGATTCATTTCCGCGGAGTTGTGATGGGAAGTACCAGTTATCTGCCTTTTAAACTGGGAATTGAAACTTGGTAATATAGACTTCTGTTTATTCTGGTTCATTTTGACTTATTCCAGTCATTCAGCAAATATTGATCACATGCCTTCTGTGTACCAAGTCTTCTAGTGAAGATCCCTACCCCTTTGGTCCCACATTCTACTAGGAAGGTGTAGGCAGTAAGCCGTAAACATGACAAAGGATGTAGTACATCAAAATGTGATAAATCCTATAGGAAGCAGAAAAAATAGATTAAGGGGGATAAAGAGTGCTACAGTTGGGGTGGAGTGGAGGGGACAGGTTACAATGTAAAGTAGATTGGCCATGGCAAGCCCCTTTGAAAGCTTAACATTTGGACAACATATGACATTGTTGGGATTTAGCCACTTGAAATCTGGGGAAGAAGTGTTCAGGAAGAAGAAAACCAGAGCAAATGCTATAAGATAGCCATAGCCCTGGTATGCTTGAGGAATTCAAGGAAGCTAGAGTTGCTGGACCAGAGTGATTCTGAGGTAGTAAGAAGTGACCAAAGAGGGTAGCACTCACTATGGAGACCACTGGTGAGATGGGGAACCATGGGAAGGATTTGAGCCAGAAGGACCGAACTTTTCTTTTTCTTTTTTCTTTCCTTTCCTTTCCTTTCCTTTCCTTCCCTTCCCTTCCCTTCCCTTCCCTTCCCTTCCCTTCCCTTCCCTTCTCTTTTCTTTTCTTTTCTTTTCTTTTCTTATTTCATTGCCTACTTGTCCTTTTAGGGCCATACCCGTGGCATATGGAGGTTCCCAGGCTAGGGGTCTAATCAGAGCCGTAGCTACCGGCCTGCGCCACAGCCACAGCAATGCAGGATCCAAGCCGCGTCTGGGACCAACACCACAGCTCACGGCAACGCTGGATCCTTAACTCACTGAGCAAGGCCAGGGATCGAATCCGCAACCTCATGGTTCCTAGTCGGATTCGTTAACCTGCTGTGGCACAACGGGAACTCCCAAACTTGTATTTTAAAGCATCACTAGTTGCTATGTTGAGAATAGATTACCCAGGGCAATCATTGTTGGCAGTAGTTTTGGAGGAGAGAGGGGGAAAACTATTGCAGTAATTCCAGCAGGAAACAGTGATTTGAGAAGTAGTAGATATTCTAAGAAGTATCAAATTCTGGATGTGTTTTTTTTTTTTTTTTTGGTTTTTCTTTTTTGCTTTTTAGGGCCACACTTGTGGCATATGGAAGTTCCCAGGCTAGGGGTCTAATCGGAGCTGTAGCTGCTGGCCTACACCACAGCCACAGCGAGGCCAGATCCGAGCCGCTTTGTCTGTGACCTAAACCACAGCTCTGGGCAGCACCGGATCCTTAACCACTGAACAAGGCCAGGGATTGAACCAACAACCTTATGGTTCCTAGTCAGATTTGTTTCCGCTGCGCCACAATGGGAAGAACTCCTTGGATGTGTTTTGAAGGTAGAGAAATCAGTATTTCCTGAAATATTTGATGTAATGTGGGGAAGAAAGGGGCTTTTTTGTTTAGCAAATGGAAGTGTAGAATTGTAGAATTGCCTTCAGATAAGGTAGGAAACCCTGTAGGTGGAATAGATTGGATGGGGAAGATGGGGAGTCAGATTTTGAATGTTTAGTTTGAGATATATACTAACTTCCTAATGGCAGTGTAGAGTGAGTAATTGGATATATGAGTCTTGTGTTCAAGTGAGAGTTCTGAGCTAACCCTTATATGACACTGTATGTATGTAGTAAATTATTTTATAGTAAATGTAAAATAGTAACATATTTATTCTTTAAATTTTCTACTCCTGAGCCACATCTGCGACCTACAACACAGCTCACGGCAATGCCGGATCCTTAACCCACTGAGCAAGGCCAGTGATTGAACCCGCAACCTCGTGGTTCCTAGTCGGATTCGTTAACCACTGAGCCACGATGGGAACTCCTAATGACTGAATTTCTTTTCTACTAGAAGCTTGGTTTCCTGCTTTAAGAATTTATAAATTAGCAGGGTCACTTAAATTGTTTTAAATTTTAAATGCCAGTTTGATTAATAAGTTTACCAAGTGCTATTTGTAAAGCCTGTGAAATAAAAATGGTCATCTGTTAATAAACACATGCCAAAAATATAAAACTTTTGAAATGAAAAGATCATGGAAGACTCTTGTACAATCTTCTTAATGATCTCTCATTTCATAAGAATTTTTTTTGTGAGTTAATCCTAATCAAATTCAGAAAATGGGATGAAAATGAGCTGTTCTTGATTATAGAGTTTGGGGGCTTAATTTACTAAGAATCACATCTTGCAGGAGCTTTTTTCTGTGTCTCTTTCAAGAGAAATTTAATATTATTACCTAGAAAATTGAGTTGATCACTGTTTTGTAAGTATTATATTTTGTGTGACATAATCTAACGAATAAGCAGTAACTTTTTAAAGTTAGTGATACTATGAAGAGAATGGTTGTTAAGTCGTCATTGATGTGGCAGTGAATTGATTTGGAGTGTTCAATATTTTATTGAAAAAGGCTGTTTCATTTGTTTCACTCTGTTTAGAAAAGGAAGACCAGTGTCTCATGCCTGAAGCTTGGAATGTGGACCAGGGAGTAATTACCAAACTCAAGGAACAATACAAAAAGGAGAGAAAGGGGAAAAAGGGGGTGAAGAGTAAGTGGAAAACATTGTATCTGTTAATAATAAATCTTGCCTCTTTCATATCCCTCAATTTTTTTTCTCAATGTTTTCCTAAAACTACTTACTCTTTTTCTTTGCTGCTCCTGATCTCTTTCCTTTTCACTTGCTCTCAGGGGTTGAAATTAAATGGTTAGCTGCCTGATTATAAACTTTAAAAAAAAGCTGTGCATATAATTGTGGAATCATAATATATCCCACTAATAAATCCAGAGTGTCATGGGAATGTGGGACTATTCAGTCATAAAGATAGTTTGATTTTTAAAGTTATATGTGCTTAATTACAGCAATGATTTTTCACTGTTGACAGTTCCCAATCTCATCTAGTATGATCCTCTGGCAGTCCACCAGAATTGTTGCTTATAATTTTAGATCTTTGAGAGGAAAGTTAATTTCTACCCCTGAATATTCTATATGTTCATAACACACCATTCATTTGCTCTCATCTCTATATGCTATATAGGACACAGAGTCAAATATGCAACTTTTAAAAGTATTTATTTTTCTAATTTGAATTTTTGCCAATTTAATTTATAGTATTAAAATTCAGTTTTTTCTTTTTGATAAAACATAGGCTACATCAAAAATGGAAGCTAAAATGAAATTTCTAGCCCTGTGAATCATATATGTATAACTCATTCAAGATATTAGTGAAATTGAACAATAGATCTAGTAAAGTATATAAAATGGAAATATGGAAGCTTTCAAACGTCCCTGAAGACCATCTTAAACACCTTTTTGGGAAAGCAAGGCTAAACTCCATCTCCTTGTGCTACCGCTCATTGACAGTATGGACATGGGTCTCCCTTTTATGACAGTAGGAATTTTATCCTTTGAGGTATTAAAGTGTTATAAAAGTGAGATTAAAATCCAGTTTAGTAAGACATGTATTTAAAATTGCAAAAGACTGGAAGAATATGCTTTTTATTCTTCTCTTTTTATAGCAATGCCTAAACTTATCAAAGACCAGTCATTCTTTTACAACCTGATAGTTGCTGATAAACATTTAAATCTTTATTTAAAATATCTTAGAATTTACAAGTATTTAGCATGAATGGATAAAGTCAGTGGTCATTGTTGAAGTTACTCTTATACCAACCATTATGTAACTGAGAGGGAATGTTATTTAATGCTTTTCAATGTTAATTAAATCACAGAAGGATTAGTAATAAAACATAAGAACATTATGTACTTTTTATTGAAAATATTGATAAAAATTTAATCTTAAAAACAGTAGTGAGACATGGTTTGTTAGGACTTTTTAGAACCATGATAAAACCAGTTAAAGTGAAATTTTGAGGAAAATTTGTCATACACTAGAAACAGGGAGAATATTTTGTCTGACCTAAAGTTGATATATGTCTTTAAGTCATTGTGTTACAACAATGAATGTATTTTTTTTTTTTTTTTTTTTTTTGTCTTTCTAGGGCCCTATGCGTGGCATATGGAGGTTCCCAGGCTAGGGGTCAAATCGGAGCTGTAGCTGCCAGCCTACGCCACAGCAACACAGGATCCAAGCCGCATCTGTGACCTACACCACAGCTAATTGCAACACTGGATCCTTAATCCACTGAGCAAGGCCAGGGATCGAACCCCTGTCCTCATGGATGCTAGTCGGGTTCGTTAACCACTGAGCCATGATGGGAACTCCAACAATAATGAATATCTTAATATGTAAAAGATCTTTCAATTGGAAACGTATGCAGGACTTAACATAGAATCCATCTACTATTATATTGATTATTCAGTTTTTGTCGAACATCAAGGGATTGCTATAGTTGGAATTAAGCAATTAAGGTCTAAAACTGCTCCACTTGACTGGAACAGCATTCCTGCTAACAGAAGCTTTTGGCTTTCCTTGATCTGGGGATTATGATCACTATTTAGGCATATGGTACCTAATTTCTTATTATGGTGAAGAAAAATTATTCTTTAGGGAGAGAAATTTTAATGTCTTCTACTGAAGAGAGAGACTGTAGACTGAGGTTCAGCACGTTTTGTTTAACATCATGACTTCAGGTTATCTTGATAAAATGGGAGTCTGGGAACAAGTGAAGACAAGATAACAGAACTGAAAGACTTAAAATGAAAATAGAACTGAAGCAAAGTTTTTAAATGATACATGAGGCATTAATTTATAAACCACCATAGGTATTTTTAAAGTTGAACTGTTACTCATTGGAAAAGGTTGAGTCTTTTTAATATAGTCTACTAGAAATATTTTGTGTCAGATTGTGTTCTCCAATCATACTATCTTGAAATATATTTCTAGGTATTAGTTTAAATTGCTTAAAAATGGTTGTATTCTTTGCTGGTATAGCAAAAAAAACATAATGGACCATGGGTAAGATTTTTCCCATTCTTAATTAAACTTATAACAGGAAAAACTACCGAAGATCTGTTTCAGCCTCTATCCTATCTAAAACAGTCAAAACAGGGATGTGGGAGAATGAACCATCACAGTATAGGTAAGTAATCAGCAGGGCATGAGACTTCACCTTGGGTACCATAGCTTCAGGATGTAAGACAATGAATGCAACTTAAACAAAAAGGATGTGATTGTTTATTTCAGTACATAGCAGCTTCACAGTCTGTGGTATCTATCTGTGTTTAGAGCAGTATACAAGGATTATGGAATAATATTTTTTTAGGGGTCCAGATTACACATGAAAATTTTTTATGCAAATTGTGATGTTATTCTATTAGCTTAATTTTTGAAATACATGTAAAACATTATCCTTTTAAAGACATAGTACATTTTTAAAACAATTTGAAAACTTAGAAACTTTTTAATATAGGACGATAGTATTAAAGGTGAATGTTGGCAGATATGAATAAAGTTTATGGCACCGTTTTGATGCAGTTGAATAATTGTTTCCTCTTTTTCTTCTCTCCTTCTCTTTTTTGGTGCTAGGGCCCAATAGGTCAAAACTACAAGACATGCTTGCTAATTTGAGAGATGTTGATGAACTTCCCTCATTGCAGCCGTCTGTGGGTTCACCTTCCAGACCTAGCAGCTCCAGGCTTCCTGAACATGAAATAAATAGGGCAGATGAAGGCAAGTATTTTAGACACTCCAGAGCACAAAAAAATACTCGAATGTACTTAACTAAATTCAGTTATTAGAAGGAACTCTTCTAAGAGAAGAATTTTATTTTACATATGTTTGAACCACGTGGTGTTTCCCATATGGCAGCTTTCTAATTTTCAAGGGAGTTTGATTCCAACCATAATCTTTAAGACTTGAGAAAGGATGCATAAACTTAAAAGCCAGCTCTAAATATAGTTTAGAACACCTCTAGCTCCATAGAAGCCATTTGTTTGGTGTATATATTGGTAGTTCTAAGTATACCATTCGAACAGTGAGAAAATTAAGTCAGTACTACTATAAATAAGTAGTAAATGTTTACTTTGAAACTCACATAAATATTTTCAAATATTTAAGCAATATATCATTGGTAAATGAAAAATGGAAAAAGACACCTAAAGGTCTAGTCATGTATTCTGCTTTCTAGTCACATATTCTGCTTTCTGTTTTTCCTTGCTCTCTTTCTGTCCTTGTATATGTACATACACTTTTTACAGAGTTATAGTCACCATGTAGAATAATTGTTTTATTTACTTAACATAAAATCATAAAAACAATTTTCATAATTGTAATTTTAAGATTATGTATTCTCTCTCTCTCTCTTTTTTTTTGTTTAGTTTTTTCAGGGCCGCACTCACAGCATATGGAAGTTCTCCAGCCAGGGGTCCATGTGGAGCTGCAGCTGCTGGCCTGTGCCATAACTGCAGCAATGCAGGATCTGAACTACATCTGCAACTTACACTGCAGCTCACAGCAACTCCAGATCCTTAACCCACTGAGTGGGGCCATCGATCGAACCCGCATCCTCAGGGATGCTAGTCGGGTTCGTTACTGATAAGCCACAAGAGATAACGCCTATGTATTCTGTTTTAGACTTGATGCTTAACCATTTCCCTTGGGATATTTAGGCTGTTGCTGCTTTTTTACAGTATAATCTTGTAGTATATAAATACAGTTCTGTCTTTTAGGCTATAGTTCTGATTTTCCTATTTATAAATGTATGTGGAAATTGATTTTAAAATATATATTTATGGTAACAGAAAATCCAGAGTGACAAAAAATGATTTTAGTGATTAATGAGTATTGTTTTGAAATTTTTTTAATTGCCTTGAATTTTTTTTTTTTTTTTTTGTCTTTTTGCCTTTATGTGGAGCCGCACACACGGCATATGGAGGTTCCCAGGCTAGGGTCTAACAGGAGCTGTAGCTGCCAGCCTTCGCCACAGCCACGGCAACGCGGGATCCGAGCCACTTCTGCACCCTACACCACAGCTCATGGCAACGCCAGATCCTTAACCCACTGAGCAAGGCCAGGGATCGAACCTGCAACCTCCTGGTTCTTAGTCGGATTCGTTAACCATTGAGCCACGAAGGGAACTCCAGTTGCCTTGAATTTAAATATTGTAATTATTTGCAGTGAATATGCCTCTTCAAATTATTATTTAGCAAACAAAACAACCTGGGAAAAAGTCACAGAGAAATCATATATTTTATTCCTTCTTAGTTTTAAACGTGGTTGTTTTTTTTTGTGTGGCTTGTTAGGGCTGCACCCAGGGCATATGAAGGTCCCCAGGCTAGGGGTCTAGTCGGAGCTATAGCTGCCAACCTACGCTGCAGCCACAGCAACGCGGGATCTGAGCCACATCTGCAGTACACCACAGCTCACGGCAACACAGGATCCTTAACCCACTGAGCAAGGCCAGGGATGAAACCTGCAACCTCATGGTTCCTAGTCAGATTTGTTTCCGCTGCGCCATAACAGGAACTCCTAAACTTATCTATGTTTTAGACATAAACTGATAGGACCTTGATGGAGATAGTTTCACCTTTGGAATATTTTTTCAGTGAATTGTTTGACCATTATATGGATAGTTATTTGTTGGAATTAATAATAGTATACTGGGGATTCATTTTCCATACATTAAATACTGAAGAACCACACATTACAGCTTTACATTTTAGATGAACAGTTTATTTGATATAGACACGTCTTTTGAATTAAGATGTCGAGTCATGTGCTTCAATAGGTATTTTTGTTATTCACTAGGAGATTCATCCAGTTGACATTGTATATGTGAGAATTTTGATCACTTTCATTTATTTTAAGATCAGCTCTAGATAAGAAGAAAAGTTAGTTTTCTCTTATGCTAATAACTCCAAAAAATTTTATTGAAGGTTTCATCTTGGAGAATTCCAATATTAAAGACAAAATATGCACTAAATAACAAATGTACAAAAAGGGATTATGTAAACTACAGAAAGTGCCCTTGATAGAAAAAAAGAAAATTTAAGAACCTGGAAAATAAAGCATTTACTGTTTAACTTATGATCTGTAGTATTGGTCCTAAGCCTTCCCCACTTGGTACCCAGTTTTCAGAAATAGAAAAGGCACTTAAGAAATATGTTTTATATTTAATTACCTGTGACTGATGCTTCTTGGTCTCCAGTTCAGTTTCAGAAAAAGCTTCCATCTCTTGTGTGTGCTATATAAGGTTATTACTTTATTTTTATTGTAATAATTCTGAAGGCAATGCCACTTTAGAGGTACAGTTAAGTAATTTTTTTTTTTTTTGCCTTTTGTCTTTTTAGGGCCACACCCACAGCATTTGGAGGTTCCCAGGCTAGGGCTTGAATTGGAGCTATAGCCGCAGGCCTACACCACAGCCATGGGCAACGCCAGATCCGAGCCACATCTTCAACCTACACCACAGCTCACAGCAATGCCAGGGATCGAACCTGCCTCCTCATGGATGCTAGTCAGATTCATTTCCATAGAACCACGACGGGAACTCCAAGTTAAGTAATTTTGTAAAAGCTAATTAGAGCTAGTAATGTTTAGTTACTATATAGAAATGTGACCTAGAGTTCCAAAGACCCTTAGAGAGCAATCAATGACAGATATGCTCTCTTTGGCCTTCAGGTCTGCTAGCTTAGCCAGGGGTGTGTGTGGAAGCAGTGGTCATTTTCCTTTGTTTTCATGTTTTGCTTGGCCATTCCTAGAACATTAAATTGACCCAAACAATGTGAGTGGCCAAATCCCACAAATCTTAGGGTTTTTTGGAGGAGCCGTTTTTATTTCATACCTGAGCAAAGTTATCTGGAAATATTAAAAACTGGAACAAAACAAACAAGTAGAAATCCTGGCTGAAGACCTAGCCTCTTGAAGACCGAGTCTCACATGAATTATTTGGTTGAAATTTTGGCATGAGAATTGCTGATCTAAATTAAGCAATCCCCACTCTTTATTAGTAATGTTTAGAGTTGTTTGAACCCCTCAGACAATATGTGGTATATTTGTATAAACCCATTTTTATTGTTGCAGTTTTATTATATGATGGCTTGAAAATGTTGTACTTAATTTATACTGTACTTTGGTTTTAAAAGAATTTTAAGGGAGTTCCTGTTGTGGCTCAGTGGAAGTGAATCTGACTAGTATCCAGGCGGACGCAGTTTCAATCCCTAGCCTTGCTCAGTGCGTTAAGGATCTGGCATTGCTGTGAGCTGTGGTGTAGGCCAGCAGCTACAGCTCTGATTTGACCCCTAGCCTGGGAACCTCTATATGCCACGGGTGCAGCCCTAAAAAGCAAAAAAAGAAAAAAAAGAATTTTAAGTAGTGTTCCTGCCTTTGCTGTTTCTAAAAGCATATAACTATTCTTTCATTTATTCAACAAATATTTATAATTAAATTTAAAATTATATGATTGTAAAGCTGAAAAGCATCTTATAAATTTATCTTCTACATATTACTGGTTAATACAGTTGACTTTTTTTTTGAAAAAAAACTGAGTTCTCTAGCAGACAAAGTTTACTAAATTCATCTAATTAACTCGTAAATTTTTATCATCAGTAAAGTAAAAACCTCTAGAAAACTACTTAAAGACTATCTCTGATGGCTTGTCAGAATAATTTACACTTATAAAAAATTTTTTTTTTGTCTTTTTGCCTTATCTAGGGCCGCACGTGTGGCATATGGAGGTTCCCAGGCTAGGGGTCTAACAGGAGCTGTAGCTGCCGGCCTTCACCACAACCACAGCAACGCGGGATCCGAGCTGTGTCTGCAACCTACACCACAGCTCATGGCAACGCCAGATAGTTAACCCACTGAGCAAGGCCAGGGATCGAACCCGCAACCTCATGGTTCCTAGTCGGATTCGTTAACCACTGCGCCACGATGGGAACTCCTACACTTATAAAAATTTATAATACTAAAATTCATTTTAGCATTAACCAAATTAAGTAAAATCTCTGTTTTGACGTTTTGGTTTTAACTGGTTCTTCTGTGATGGTGACTGAAGGAATTAGATTGGTGTGTTCACAATTATAAAATGAAGATATTTAAATTTCTCACGTAGCAAATCTGACATCTTCAAGCACAGCTGGCAGTTAATGAAAGTGTTTGAATGAACATTTTTAAAAAACTTCTTTGGAATAAATACTTTTAGATGAGATATAACATACCTGCAGAAAACCACTGAAGTCGTAAGTAGCTCAATGCATTATCTCGAAGCAAAACCAACCGTGTCACCACTGCTTAGGTCAAGAAGCAGAGCATTACCAGGGCCTCAAGTCCTGATCCTGCTGCCTTCAAATACTGCCCCTTCCCTCTTCTCTGGAGGTAACCTTGAGTTCTGACACAACGTATTAATTTTGCCTCTTAGAGGCACATTTTACAACTCTAACCATTTTCACTTGAAGTTTTCCATATTTCTCCAGGTATAGAATTAACCAGTTTTAGCTTGGATGTAGCCAGTAGTGCTTTGAATCACTTTTTGTGCATGTTTTAATAATTGATAGAAGTAATTTGGGTAATTAGCCTGAAATAGCAAATGAGGAAAACCTTTCTTTTAGTCACATTTTTCTGTGTAGCAAAAAAGAAAGGGCAGTGAAGTGTTGGATTTGTTTCACATACTTTTCTAATTAGATTATCTCTTTAGCTATGGTTAAGAAACAGAAAAAAGCAACCAGTTCTTCAGGATTTTCTGCTCACTGAATTTTATTGTGTTTAAAAGTTTTTTTAAAATTCTCAGATGTAGACATGCCTTTATGATACTAATTGTTGGTTATTTAGAGGTTTTTAAAAAATATTTCTTTTGTCTTCCCCCTTCAGTGGAAGCATTGACGTTTCCTCCTTCTTCTGGGAAGTCATTCATCATGGGAGCAGACGAAGCCCTTGAAAGTGAACTGGGACTTGGAGAGTTGGCAGGCCTTACAGTGGCCAATGAAGCAGATTCATTAACTTATGATGTGAGTATAGTTTTATCTTTGTTTTTTTGTTTATTTTTTGAAAATAAGTTAATTTTATAGAAAAGGATGGTAATGGTAAAACTTCTTCACAAGTACAGAATTCAGTTTTAATCATAAACTTTGAAAACATGAATATATTATAAAAATAAAGAGTATTACTTTTCACATTATGCTGAGATTAAAATTATGGGCTTTACATAAATCCATAAATCAGTATAACTTGTTCATTGGTTTTAGATGAGGGAAGGAATTCCCTTTTCTGTTACTGAGTTTGGGTTTTGTCTTATGTTTTAGGGCACCAGTGATTAGTTGAAATTCATGCCTGCCTAACAGCAACATTTGTCTTGCTTCTTTAGTACATCATCAATATCCTGCTGAGAAGTAATTCTAGCTGTTGTTAGGTATGCGTATAGGATGCTTTACAGATGTTAAGGTTGACCCATCAATGATTTAGACCAAAACTGAAATCTTTATACCTTAAAGCACACATGGATTTACTAAATCCCAGATACAGTTTTTTAGAAATGCATTTGTAATTGTTCCTTGTATTATTTTGTCAGAAAAACAGTTGTTTATTTCATAAAGTATTTACAGCCTATCTTATCTCTTTATTAAAATCCTGTCACTTTGATACTTCGTGATCTTTGTTGGGGAACACAGTGTGACTCCTGCCACATGGGAGATGTAGGATGGATGCCTAAGCGAGCTTGGGAAGTTTCCAAAGAGGAACCCTCACCCCTCACTCCTCTTCCTGCAAATCAAAACTCTCTCCCTCTGTGCCAAGTCCTTTAGTAAGTCTTGGATTCTACCTCCAAAACAACTGAAGTCCATGTGGTACTTCTTTTTACCTCCCCTCTTTGCCCATTTTTCTTTACCTGAAACTGTAATAATCTAAATGGACTCCTTGCACTCCACTCTTCACATATATAATACAGATTTTTTAAAAATCATTTCTATTTTCAATGCTTTTGTATCCTTATATTTTATGTCTTTTTTAAAATTAATTTTATTGGAATGTAGTTGATTTACAGTCGTATTAATTTCCACTGTATAGCAAAGTAAATTAGTCATACGTATAAATATATCCATTCTTTTTTCCCGTATAGGTTCTTACAAACAGTTGAGTTGATTTTCCTGTGCTATATAGTAGGTTCTTGTTAATTATCTATTTTATAATACTGTAATGTGTATGTATTATTCCCACCCTCCCCACAATGGTTTCACCTGTGGTAACCATAAGATTGGTTTTGAAATGTGTGAGTTTGTTTCTATTTTTTAAGTAAGTTCTTTGGTATCATTTTTTATTAGATTCCACATGTAAGTGATATATTTGTCTTTCTCTGACTTCACTCAGTATGATAATCTCTAGATCCATCCTTACATGTCTTTCCAAAACACCATTTAGTTGGCTCAGGCTAGACAGACTAGGGGTCTAATCAGAGCCGCACCTGCAGGCCTAATGCCACAGCCGCAGCAGTGCGAGATCCAAGCCGCATCTGTGACCTACACTGCAGGTTTTTAGCAATGCAAGATCCTTAACCCTCTGAGCAAGGCCAGACATCGAACCTATGTCTTCATGGATACTAGTCGGATTCTTAACCTCTTGAGCCACAACAGCAACTCCCTAGTCCATTTCTTTTTTTTTTTTTTTTTTGTCATTGTCATGCATTTCATTTTATTTTTTTTATAACAATGAATTTTATTTCCATTTCTTTTTAAAATAATTACTGATATATTTCGACTTAATCCCAATATGTGTTTATGCCACTGGTTCTGTGTTTGTTTTTTCTCTTATTTTTGCTTAAGTTGGGATTATTTATTTTTTATTGCTCACCCCTCCCCATTATTTGGAGTTTATGTGCGCTTGCAGTTGTGGCCTGCGCCATAGCTGCAACAACACTGGATCCTTAACCTACTGTGCTACGAGGGAACTTCTCATTACTTTTTTCTTTTTGGTCTTTTTAGGGCTGCACCCATGACATATGGAAGTTCCCAGGCTAGGGGTCGAATTGGAGCTCCAGCTGTCAGTCTACACCACAGCCACAGCAACACAGGATCAGAGCCACATCTGCAACCTACACTACAGCTCACGACAACACTGGATCCTAACCCACTGAGCAAGGCCAGGGATTGAACCTGGGTCCTCATGGATACTAGTTGGGTTCATTATCGCTGAGCCATGACAGGAACTCCTACTTTTTTGTTTCTTGTTTGTTTTACATTTTTTTAAATTAAAATATAGTTGATTTACAATGCTGTGCCGGTTTCTGTTTTGTCACAAAGTGATCCAGTCTTACATATGTGTATTTCTTTTCTTATATTTTCTTCTATCATGGTCTGTCCCAAGAGATTGGATATAGTTCCTTGTGCCATTTGCAGCAACATGGATGCAACTAGAGGTTATCATCACTTTTTAAAATGTTATTCTAGACATCTTTATAAAAACTTTACACTTTTTTTTAACACTTTTATTTATTTATTTTGGCTGCACCTGCAGCATATGGAGGTTCCCGAACTAGGGGGTCGAGCCACAGCCACTGTAGAAGCAACGCCGAGTAGTTATGTTGTGAGCCACACGGGAAGTCCTAACACTTTTAAATCTTTAAAAAACTCCTTACCCTGCATCTATGTCACACTTGTTGTGTATTTTATTTCTGTGTACGTTATCTCCTACAGGCTTCTATTTTGTACACTTAATAGAATTATTCATTTTACATTATCCATTTTACTTTTTTCCACTTTCCCCTGCGTATCTGACGGTCTGTCTGAGATTTTCCTTTTAGTCTAGAAACAATTAACATTTCTTTTTAGCAAAGACATACTGGTGCCCATTTCTCTTAGTTTCTGATTTTCTTAAATTGTCTTTGTCTTTTTTTTTTGCCTGAGTAAGTTAACTATTACCGCTGATTCTGAATTGACAAAAATTTTTAAAGTATCTAAATATATTATTTCATTGTATTTTTTGTTGTTGTTTTCTGCTAAAGTCAACTGTCATTTCTATTGTTGGTCATGCAGGGTAGCTTGTTTGTTTTTTATGTGACTATTATTTCTTTCTGCCTTGATTATCAGCTAAGGTTTAATTTTCTTTTCATTTACCCTTCTTGAAATTCTTAGACCTTATTGGTTTCATATATTTCCATCAGTTGTGTAAAGTTCTCAGCCAGTTCTCTTCATAGACTGCTTTTACACCTCCCTCCCTTCTCCTCCCTCTCTTCTCTTACTTGCAGAATTCTAGTTATATTGTTAGATCCTCTTTATATATTCTCTGTCTCCTATTCCCTTCTGTATTTTCCATCTTTTGTTTTTCTGTAGTACAGTCTAGATTTTTTTAATGAGTCATCTTCTGGTTTTCTAATTCTCTCTTCAGTTATGTGTAATTGAGGTCTCATACTTCTTGCTTTTAAAATTACTTTTTTTTTTATTGTTTATAGATTTCTCCCAAAATTTTCTGTCTTCTATTTACTTGAAAATAGTAAGCATGGTTATTTTAAGTTGGAATCAGAGATTCAGTAGTTCTGTTACTATTATGTGTTGTTTCTGCTTCTTTTCACTTAATTTGTGTTATCTTATATGAGCATGGTTATTTTTTATTATGTCCAGATAGCTCTATTTGAAAAATTATCTGTAGAAATAACTTCAGGCTTAAGATTATATTTTCCCCCAGAGAGTATATTTTATTTTATTGCTTTTTTAGGGCCACATATGGAAGTTCCCAGGCTAGGGGTCAACTTGGAGCTACAGCTACCAGCCTAAGCCACAGCCACAACAACGCGGGATCTGAACCATGTCTGTGACCTACACCACAGCTTATGGCAATGCCGGATCCTCAACCCAGTGAGCAAGGCCAGGGATTGAGCCTGCATCCTCATGGATACTAGTCGGATTTGTTTCCCCTGCGCCATGATAGGAACTCCCAGAGTATATTTTAATTTTATTCTCTCAGATGTCTGCAGCCACTAGATATCTGGATCGCCTCAGTCCATTTTCAGTTTTTGAGATGATCTAAAGCTGATCTACAGCCTTTGTAAGGACTTGTGCTCTTCCACTTCACGCCTAGGTATAGGAGACAGCCCCTTGAAACCACAGCCTAAAGCACGGTGGTCTCCTAAGCCCCACTTTGTTGGCAGACCCTGTACACCTATTTATACCTCCCTGCATTGCAAAGTTCTTAAAGCTTAGTTTAACCTCTCAGCCTTCTCCCCTGGAATCAGTAAGTACCTTCTGGGGAAAACATTGTCAGAAGTAAAGCTCACTTCCTTAGGCCTCTGTCTTCCACTTGATTCTGTTTTGATTTTTTTCCCCCCAGTATTTGGTTGGTTCTCCATTTTTTATTTTTGGCTTTGGTACACAGTTGGTCTTAATGATCTAGTCCATCAGGGCTAGTAGCAGAAGCTCCGTTAGATAGTTTGTTCTCTCTATACCAACCCCACAAAGAATATATCTAATATGTCATGGAACTTAGTCCTCTTTTTAGAGAAAGTGTGTTCTTTTTCATAGCTCTTTATTGTTAAAAAAATTAGTTTTAATCTGTTTCTAAAAGTAGCTCCAAGTTTTATTAAGCGTATTAGCAGTCTTTTGCTGTGTAACGAATTGCACCGTACTTAACAGCTCAAAACAGCAGTTAAACCTCATAGTTTTTATGGGTCAGCAGCTGGGGGCAGCTTAGCTGTGTGGCTCTTATCATTCATGTAATTGGAGTCAAGGCGTTGGCATGGGCTGCAGTCTTAGGTAGATTTGCCTTTGGGAGGACCTACTTCCAAGCTCACTCATGCAGGTGTTAGAAGGCCTTGGTTTCTTGCTGGCTGTTGGCTGGAGACTAGTTCCTCACCACATGGACCTCTCCGTGGGCTCCTCAGAGCAGCTGCTAGCTGGCTTCTCTTAGTGTGAATGCACTTGAAAAGAGAGAAAGCAGGAACATTCAAGATGGAAGGTTTTATATCCTAATTTTGGGAGTTTTTCCAACTTTTGCTGTATGCTATTGGTCATACAGAGCAAACCTGTAAATGGAAGGAGACTACACAAAGGTAAAAATACAAGGAGGCAGGGCTGATTGGGAGCTGACCTAGTGGCTGCATATTATCACATTAAGATATTCAGAAGGAATCTAAGTGTTCTTAAGTATGAAAACCTTTCAGCTCTTTAACAAGAGCAGATAGAAGTCAACTCAGGGGTCCTTGTCCTTTCCACCCCCTCAGCCCTGCCCTCCCCAAAGTTAACCAGCCCCAATTCTTGGAGTAGTTTCCTACATAGTGTGTTATGCCCCACCTGTGACATTTCCTATCTGGAATTTTCTGCAGGTTTTTAAACTTCAATGTTCTTAATTATAGGTTATGTTAATAGTAAAGCCTCTGAATCCAGAGCGCTTGGTTTTGAATCCTGACTCCTCATTTACTAGAGGGCAGTCACTTAACTTCTCTTTTCCTTAAATGTCTAATCTGTAAAGTGGGCATAATGTTAATTCCTACTTCATAGGGTTGATAAGAGGATTAAGTGAATTAATGCATGTTAAGTCTTTTGAATAGTATACAGGATAATGAATAATGCTCAAGGTAGCAGCTGTTAGTATCATTGGTGATTTTTGTCAATGTAAGTATGGTAGCATCTCTCCAGTGTGTTACCAGTACTTGCCCCACTCTTGCTTAAACCTAACATGATGGTCAGCCTTGGAGTGTGAGGAGTTCATCTATGGTGCTTATGTGAAGCCAGACACTAACCTCTTTAGCTTTCCTATTAGTTGGAATGAAGAAGCAGTGCATTTTTTTCAGTTATTGACATGGAGATTCTTTGGAGAGAAGCAACATAATGATATGCTTATTTTATCAATGGAATCTATTTTTTTGTAACACCTGATTATTTCTTCCAGTTTTAACATTTTATGTTTCTACTTTATAAACTTCGTTACCAATTTGAAGAAACTTGAGCTCTTGTTAGAAAGCATTGAAAATGTCAGAAGTAGCACTATATTCTATAGTTAGCAGGTTTAATTAAGGATAGCTTAGTTTTTCAATTCTTACCCAAAAATTTGTTTCTTTACTATGATTTGGGTTGAAATTACTTGTCTTAAAAAAAAAAAATCCAGGAGTTCCCGTCATGGCTCAGTGGTTAACGAATCCGACTACAAACCGTGAGGTTGCAGGTTGGATCCCTGGCCTTGCTCAGTGGGTTAAGGATCTGGTGTTGCCATGAGCTGTGGTGTAGGTCGCAGACACGGCTCGGATCCCGTGTTGCTGTGGCTGTGGCAAAGGTTGGTAGCTACAGCTCTTGTTAGACCCCTAGCCTGGGAACCTCCATATGCTGTGGATGCGGTCCTAGATAAGGCAAAAAGACAAAAAAAAAAAAAAAAAAAAAAAATTCCTAGTGAAGATCTATTTTATGTCCTTAAGTTATTTGATCCTCTTTCTATATTGAAATAATTACCTGTTTTCTTATTATAGCGTTTGTATTTCTTCAAAGAAAACCATTTCTGACTTACTGCTAATTTTGCCTCTTGATTTGGCTATATACATTTAAAAACTGTATTGTGAAAGTTGCAAAGTATGATGGTTTAATGACAAATCAGTAAGAATTAATCTTGAAATACAGGTTTTTTTTTGCCTATTCTGAACTAAATGTATTGTTATCTTTCTTTTGTTTCTTTAATAGATAGCAAACAATAAAGATGCATTGAGGAAGACATGGAACCCTAAGTTTACTTTAAGAAGTCACTTTGATGGCATTCGAGCGCTTGCTTTCCACCCCATTGAGCCTGTTTTGATAACAGCATCAGAGGATCACACATTAAAAATGTGGAATTTGCAGAAAACAGCCCCAGCCAAAAAGTGAGAATATTCTACTTTAACTGTGTTTGAATATTTTAATTAACAGTTTTCAGCAGAAAAATGCTTGCTTTATTATTTGCTATTAAATTCCCCAAATATCTCTTCCAATTCTTTCTTCTTTACCATGTCACATAGCTTAGAGTGTTTTCCCGCATACTCACAAGCTGATTTAGGTTGGAAAACTGACCCTAAGGGAGAAAATGGTATTATTTGATGGTTTCCCAGAGATTGTGAATGCTGATTACAGTCTTTATATGGTGTTTTAAATAACTGTCCTATTTGGAGAGCTCATTATGTGTACTGAAGATTTCTGCTCTTGTTGTAAACGGATATAGGCATGTTTAAAATCATCAAAACCCCACCCCAGCCTTGTGCCATGTTTGCTAGGTTAGACTTATGGAATAGAAGGAAGGGAAGACTGATTGGGGGGCGGGTAGATGAGAGACCTCTCTTTGGTCTTGTGCTTTGGCCTTGACCAAAATAGCTAGACTGAAAAGCACTGTTGTTACTCTCATTTAACTGCTAGTGCTTGCCTTGGCCCCTTGTGCCCTTTCTAAGTCTGGATAGACAGGAATTGGTATAAACTCCTTACAACGGTTACTGTCCTGATCCCACTCAGAGCTCCTCTGCTTTCTTCCTTGGGTTACGTGGCCCAGAGCCCAGCATCTGCCAGCAAGAGCCCTTCCGCAGTGTTAGACACCTCTCTTATGAAGGAGTAAAAATGAATGTCAAGTGGAGATCATGGAGGTTTTACTGCTAGTAGAGGGTATCTTATTGCCCAGTTTAAAAGAGATCAATGACATTTCTGCTCTGAGTCATACATTGACTAGATAAATAATTAAATCATCAGATAGCTCAACCAGATCTTGCTAAAACCAAGTAATTCCTCATGTAGACGAGGTGTAGTCAGCAGAGAAAACAGTATTTTCCGGTTGTAAATTGTGCCCTTTGTCTTTCAAGGTCTTTATTCACAATGCATATCATATTAGACCAGAGAATGGGACTGTCTTATTGTATATTCTCTCCTTTTTTTTCTTTTCTGGCCACCCCATGGCATATGGAGTTCTGGGCAAGGGATTGGATCCAAGCTGCACTTGCGAACTATGCCACAGTTACAGCAATACCATGTCCTTAACCGCTGTACCAGGTCAGGATTGAACCTGCATCTCAGCACTCTGTTGTCGCCACACATCCTGTTGTGTCACAGCGGGAACTCTCATCATATATATTTAACTAAAATTTAGAAAAATGTTGAAATAAACTTTTTGCTGGTGATAGCTTAGTAACAACACCTTTACATGCAAGTATCAGGGGCCTGTTTACCTTTGAATTTAAAACTTTGGAAATTGGAAATGAGGTGAGATATCATATGCCTATAAAAAACTATAATACAGTGCGGAAAATGGTAAGTACCTGACTTTAAATCCAGTTTCCATTATCAGTTATGACAAGTATTAGGCACTAGGAAGTATGCATACACTCAGTGTTCCGAGTGATGAATCTACTGATGATTTGGATAGTTCGTGCAGTTATTAAGGGCAGACATGTTAACCTTCATGGAAATGCAAGGAATTGAAATACCATTTATTGAAATCCTGCTATGTGTATGGTTCTTTCCTAGATTGTTTTACTTATAGAATCTCTTTTAATCTGGTGAATAATTGGTGTTATCCGTATTTTTCTGTCTTAAACACAGAGGAATCTCAGGTTCTGAAAGATTAAATACTTTGCCTAAAGTTAGCCAGTTAGTGACAGAACTGGAAATTGAATCCAGAAATTTCTCTCTTCAAAGCTCCTGATACTATTTCCCCTGAGTGAAGCGCTCTCTCCCTTTAGTCAAATAGATTAGGACAGTGCTAAAAAGCGAAAAGTAACAAGGTATCATTACTAGACAATGATTTTGTTTCTTGAAGTCATAGAAATATATGATTGGTTTTAGGTAAGCTTTCTCGTATTCTGGGATTAATAATGATATATTACCATAGTGTTGGTATTTCTAAAGATAATTTTATGATGTATATTCATTCATACTTTACTACTGAAACTAAGAGTTGTAAAAGTCCCCCTTTCTCTCTGTTTTAGGAGTACGTCCCTTGATGTGGAGCCTATCTATACATTCAGGGCTCATAAGTAAGTATGTGCTTTTTCTTTGTGTTAAGTCAGTATCATGGTACATCAGCCTGATTAAAATATTTTATTTTCTTTCACTTATGTATTTGTGTTATGTATTGTTTGTGTTTAGTAGCTTTTTTAAAATAAATGTAAAAGAAACTGGCAGATAATACAATGTTAGAGACCACTTTACCACTACCAGAGATCCTTAAGTTTAGCTATTAGAAATTTTGATTTTTTTCCTTAAAGATTACCTAAATAAAAATATCTGAGACTTTTAAAATTGTGATCATATTTTGCATGGTTTTCCTGTTTCCATTTAAGTTTAAGGAGTGTATGTATTCATGTGATTTAGCACAGGTTGGCATAATTTTTATATATAAAGGGTCAGATAGTAAACATTTTTTAGGCTTTTCTGGCTACATATTTTAACGTTGTATGTTCTTGTTTTTACTTAAGTTTTGTGTTACAACCCTTAAAGAATGTAAAAACCATAAATGCTTGAGGACTGTACAGAAATACTCCACTGGCTAGGCTTGGTCCACAAGCCATAGTTCACCAACCTCTGGTTTAGCACAGGAAGAGAATTGAATATTCCTTTGATGCTTTTTTTATTCGATATGCAAAGCTGAAAACAAGAAAGCAATTTGAATACTTAAATATTCTTATTTTTAACAAGTCCTATTACCAGATTGATTTTTTTTGATAATAGAAATTGATTTTTCTCTTCCAGAGGTCCAGTGCTTTGTGTGGTAATGAGCAGCAATGGTGAGCAGTGCTATAGTGGCGGTACTGATGGGCTCATCCAGGGCTGGAACACCACCAACCCCAACATCGATCCCTATGACTCTTATGGTATGTGATTCCCCTGAGATATGAAAGAATAAGATGTGTTCTTTTTACATATTTTACCTGGTGTATATAAGGATGACGTGAGATATTTCTGAAAATAAATTGGTAAAGAGAACCATATCTTCATTTTGTTAAAAAGGACTTCTGTATTGGGAATCAATTTTATATATATATAAAATTTTACATATAAAATTTTATATATATATATAAATTTATATATATATAATTGATTTTATACACATATGAAATTCTAAAAGGAAAAAGAAAATAATGTAGTTTTTCTGAGAAAGCAGTTCCCACCTCTAAAAGTCATATCGATCGGAAATGCTGGCTTTATTGACCATTATTTTCTTCATTTTAGGCACCTGTACAGTTTTGATACATTATTACAAATCTGTAACCATATTTCATCACTGTTCTTGAAAAACAGCTTTGAAGGAAAGTGAATGTTGGCATCATCTTCTTGATCGGTTATTAAAGGGTATAGAGGCTAATGACTTTTTTTTTAATGGCTGCACCCACGCCATATGAATTTCCCCGGCTAGAGGTCACATTGGCGCTGTAGCTGCTGGCCTGCGGCACAGCCACAGCAACACAGGATCCGGCCATGTCTGACACCTTCAGCATAGCCCACAGCAGCCCACTGAGCTAGACCAGGGATCGATCCTTAACCTACTAAGTGAGCCAGGGATCAAACTCACGTCCTCATGGATACTAGTCAGGTTCATTACCACTGAGCCACCATGGGAACTCTGAGGCTAAGTGTGTAGCACCAAAATATTGGAAAGGCTTAAAAATTAAGAAGTGCCCTTCAGACTTGGGAACAGCACCATGAAACAAAAATCCGTATTATAATCTGTCACTAGATATTATAATAAATTCCCTTGCAAAAACTGTTTAGGAACTATTTTGGTTTGCTCTTAAAATTCTCCTTGAATTCTAGAATAATGCAAAATGTTATGTTTGCCATAAATCCATATTTTATTTTTGTTAACATTTTAGATTAATTTTACCACCAAAGCTAAGAAATTGAATAAACAAAAATTTATCCCAACATTTATTTAATAAGCATTTTGTGAAAAGTAACACCCACCCCTCCCTCCCCAATTCTCTTACAGATTTATCTGTTTCATACGTTTCCTTACTTCCTTTATCCCTCAATCAGAGGATTGGCCGACCTCATTCTGTACCAAGCTACCCCTTCACCTTTTGCTGTTGACCTCATTCTCTTGTTCTTGGGAGATTTCACTCTTAATATCTTTCTTCTTCTTTGGCTCTGGGTATCTCTGTCTCTCTTGCTCTCTCTTGCTTCCATCTGAAGTTTTACCCTCTTTGTCCTCTTTCCATCCCCTCAGCATATAGATAAATTTCCCTTCCTGGGCAAGGAGGAACCTTTTCTCTCTCTTTTTTTTTTTTTTTTTGGCCTTGACCACAGCATGCACAAGCTGTAACCAGAGCCACAGTAGTGACAATGCTGGATCCTTAATCCACTGAGCCACAAGGGAACTCTGAGAAGCCTTTTCTTGGTTCCGTTTCCCCCTCCGGTTTTTGTTTAGTCTCTCTTTCCTTCATTTTCTTCATTCCTGTGCCTCTTTGGTGATGTCTAGAAAACAGAATTACTAGTTACTAGTTCCATATCCTGTCTCTGTGCATCATTCCTCTTCATTCTGTCTTCTGGCTATACTACTAAACTATAATAAGTTATCAGTAGCTACCCAATTGGCTGATCCAACAGGTATTTTATAGTCCTCCTTTTACTAAATGAATTGGACTGTCTGAAACTGTGGACTATCCATTCTGAAATTAGTTTGCTACAGGCTTTTTTGCTACCTATTAACTCTTTTAACAGTTTCTGTTCTCTATACTTCATAAACTCCCTTTATTTTTTTCACCTTAAATATTGGCATTTATCACGGCCCAGATCCTAACCCGTTCTTTGTATGGTGTATATATTCTTTGGTAGATTGGATCCACTTCGTGGTTTTATATGCTGTTGACTCATAAATCTCTTCTTTAAGCCTCAGACTGCCTACAGAACATTTCAAAGTGTCTGTCTCACTGTCCATAAATCCCTACAAGCTCTGTTTCTTCTCCCATATATTCTTCATTAGTTGGTGGCACCACCCAAACTTAGAAACCTAAGAGTTATCCTTGATTCCTTATCCTGTTGTATTCCCTATACCTTATTAATTACCTAGATATTAGGGTATCACCCCTGAAATTTTTCCCAAGTTTATTCCTGCTCTGTCCCTTTTGCTGCTGTCTTCACTTGGGTCTTCATCTTCACTCTCTGAGTTTTCTGAAACAGTCCCCTTGCCATCATCATGAGTCTTTCTGTCTTCTACACTAGAGTCAAAATTATCTTCCTAAATACTTACATCAAGCTGCTGCTCCTGGGTACCCTTCAGTGGTTCCCTATTGCTTTCAAGATAATTTCCAGGAGTTCCTGTCGTGGCACAGTGGTTAACGAATCTGACTAGGAACCATGAGGTTGAGGGTTCGATCCCTGGCCTTGCTCAGTGGGTTAACGATCCGGCATTGCTGTGAGCTGTGGTGTAGGTCGCAGACGCGGCTTGGATCCTGCGTTGCTGTGGCTGTGGCGTAGGCCAGTGGCTACAGCTCTGATTAGACTCCTAGCCTGGGAACCTCCACATGCCGCGGTTGTGGCCCTAAAAATGACAAAAGGCAAAAAATAAAATAAAATAATTTCTGAGTACATTAGTATGTCATAGAAATCCCATCATAAACTGGCCACTTTCATCTCATCTACCTCCTGCCCCGAATTTCACAGTCTGGTAATACTGGATTTCTTATAAATTTTCTCACATAGCATGTTATTTTTCCTTCTGTAATTTTGTATGTGCTGCCCCCTTTGCCAGGAGTCTTTCCCTTTTTTTGGCCAACATCTGTACACTCTAGGTGTTATTCCTCCCAGTCACTCTTCATGGGAACTGTCATCTGTCACTGTTGTACTTAACATAGACAAAGACAGTGTTGTCTTAATTATCTACATGGCCTTTGCATCTAGCCTAATACACAGTGTATCTCTAATAAATATTTTATGGTATGACAGAGAGGATATAGGGCAGATAACACCATCGACATTTTAAACTTAACATCTGTAAGCCATCTTGAAAGTACCGCTTCGTAGAGTCACTGTGAGGATTAAAAATTAAAATTATACATTGGCTTTTATCATGAAGCAGCCGTAAGCAACCCACCACCCCCTTGCCACTCCCTACTACATGCACATCATTCATGTGACACATCTTGCTGTTTGAGAATCTGGGCATTCCTGTGGATCTCAGTTCATGTCCATTGTGAATGTCAGAGGCCTGTTGCTCCCAGGAATGACTGCCATTCATAGCACAAGTGGTCTGAAGGACTGTAGCAAAGTGCAGAAAGGCTCGGAGGAAGGAAAGGGTTTCTGTCCACTTCCTGGGGGAATATGAGTTGTGAGTTTTCTGAAGGTAGATTAAGTTCAGATGGTTTGTGTTAACATGCTTTTTTAAAAATCTAGACCAGTGGAAGGAAAAAAAGGGGGGAGAAGGAAATAACCTACTTTTAAAAAGGAGAAAAATAGGTACTTCTAAAATTTAAACCCAACATTTACAGATTTCTAAGCCTGATTCTGCTGCATTTCAGAAGAATGTTTGTGCATTTTACTTTTATTTGGAATGTAAGTACCTTTATGACTTGTGGTTTTTTTCTCTTGCATTCTTGCTGTTGTGTATAGATCCTTCTGTTTTAAGAGGCCCTCTCCTAGGCCACACTGATGCAGTCTGGGGTTTGGCTTATAGCGCAGCACACCAGCGTTTGTTGTCCTGTTCAGCAGATGGCACTCTCCGTTTATGGAATACAACTGAGGTAGCTCCAGCCCTGAGTGTATTTAATGATAATCAAGGTACATACTTTTTCCATTATTTTCCTGAGTCTTTTATAAATGTCTTATTCTAAAAAGAAACAAATAATTCATAAATTCTAGCTATTTAAATTTAAAGTGACTTTTTTTTTAAGCAATGAAAATATACTTGTTTGAATTTCCAACTTAGTATGTATAGGTTTAAAAAGCATACTGTTTGATGAAACAGCATTTTTTTTAATTTTTAAAAATAGAGATATAATTTATATACAGTAAAATATATATATACATATTAAGCATACATTTTAATGATGCATAAAACTCTTGCTCCTTTCAAAATATTGAATATTTCCTTCACCACCCCAGTGTTCCCTTGTGTTCTTCCCAATCAATCCCTTTTCCTCATTCCCAACTACAGGTACCCACTGTTGTGACTTCTTTCATTATAAATTAGATTTGTCTATTCTAAAACCTCACATATATGAAATCATACAATGTGGCTATTTTTGTGTCTGACATTTCACTCTCACTATAACATTCTTGTGCTTCATCCATATTGTAATAATATTGTTTATTTATGTACTTATTTATTATCTTTTTAGGGCTGCACCCACGGCATATGGAAGTTTCCAGGCTAGGGATAGAACTGGAGCTGCAGCTGCCAGCTTTTGCCACAGCCACAGCAACACAGGATCCAAGCTGCGTCTGTGACCTACACCACAGCTCGTTGCAATCCACTGAGTGAGGCCAGGAACTGAACCTGCATCCTCATGGATACTAGTCGGGTTCATTACCACTGACCACAACAAGAGCCCCAATAATTTATTTTTATTGTTTAGAAATAAGTGTTTCCTTAAACCATTGTTTATCATTTACCTCTTGATGGATATTTGTGTTGTTTCCAGTTTTTTATTGTTATGAACAGCTGTGAACGTTCATATCTTTTTTTTTTTTTTAATCACAAATAGGTAAAGACCTGGAAGTAGAACCACTGGGCTTTAGAAATGGAATTGTGTGTGTAACTTTATGTGAAATTGCCAAACTTTTTTCAAAACTGGTTATGCCATGTTACACCACTGACAGCAATGTATGAGAATTCTAGTTGCTCTACATTCTTAATTATAAACATTTGCTGTTTGAAGTGTATTTAATTGTAGCCATTTTGGTAGGTTCATAGCAGTAATTCATTGTGATTTTAATTTGTATTTCTTTGGTGGCTTATTATTTTGACACTTTTTGTGTGCTCATTGGCCATTTAGTGTATTTTTTTTCTGGAATATATATACTTTTGAACTGTTAGCTTGCTTTACTTAGATTTTGAATCAGATGTAAAAATCAGATTATATTCACATCTACATATAATTTTTTATGTTTATAAATAAATCTAAGTTTTAACCAAGTTTTACCTTATTCTAGATGATAAATAGAAATACCTTCTTTATTCTTGAGCTGCCGTAACTTGTGTTTTAGGCTTTGATGAGTTGCCGGTATGTGATATTTCCATGACTCTACCAATAAATAACAATTTAAAATCTTACCTTTTGGAGTTCTCTTAGTGGCGCAGCACTTAACGAATCCGACTGGGAACCATGAGGTTGTGGGTTCGATCCCTGGCCTCGCTCAGTGGGTTAAGGATCTGGCATTGCCACGAGCTGTGGTGTAGGTCGCAGATGTGGCTCAGATCCCACGTTGCTGTGGCTGTGGCGTAGGCCGGTGGCTGCAGCTCCCATTCGACCCCTAGCCTGGGAACCTCCATATTCGGTGGGTGCGGCCCTAAAATGACAAAAGACAAAAAATAAATAAATAAAATAAAATCTTGCCTTTTATATTCTATATTTTTAATGATTTTGAATTCCTAGAAAGAGTTGGGCTTTTAAAATGATGTCATTCTAAACCTTAGGCTGATTTGAGGTAGAAGCGGAAAAACTTACAGTCCGTACATGCTTTCCATTTATTTTTGAATAAAGTCTTGGATTCAGTAATACAATAGCTAGGTGACTGGTAGAAGATGTGATAAACAAGTAAGGATAATAAAGTAGACTAGTACTAAAGTAACAAAAGAAACAATCTCTATTGAATGACTGTGAGCTCATTCTTATTCTAATATCAAGCCTTATTTATTTCTTAAGGAAATCATACTACAGTTTGCTTTGCTATATTTTAAGCACATTGTCAAGTAGACCCTCTAACTGCCTATGTCTTTGAATACATTCTGACTCTTAGAATTGGGAATCCCTGCCTCTGTGGATCTAGTGAGCAGTGACCCGAGCCATATGGTAGCATCATTCAGCAAAGGATACACAAGCATCTTTAACATGGAAACACAACAACGCATTCTCACCTTAGAATCCAACCTGGATTTGAGTACGTATACCAATTTTAACTAGTCTGTGTTTGTACCAATTTTTTAAACTTTTATCAAAACTGTAACTACTAGAGTCAACTATGAAAAATACTGGTCATTATAAAATATTCTGCCTTAAAATCATATAACACAGTCATTTAGAAGTAAATGTGATTCATAATTGATTTTAAGACTTTAGGTTAAGTTTATTCAACTTATGTTCAGTTTTATACCAGGTATTTAGTTTTCGATTCTATTTGAAGAAAATAATATTTATTCTGAATACAGGCGTATCTTGGAGTTATTGTGGGTTTGGTTTTAGACCACTACAATAGAAGTTCTCTTGTGGGATGGCAGGTTAAGGGTCTGGCATTGTCACTGCAATGGCTTGGGTTGCTGCTGTGGCGGGGTTTCAGTCCCTAACTCAGGGACTTCTACGTGCTGCAGGAGCAGCCAGAAAACAGTCCACCACAGTAAAGTGAGTATTGCAGTGGAGTGAGTCACTCAAAGTTTTTGGTTTCCCAGTGCATATAAAAATTATGTTTACACTATGCTATAGACTATTAAATATGTAGTAACATTATATCTATAAAAATGTATATATTTCAATTTAAAAATACTTCATTTCTGGGAGTTCATGTTGTGGTGCAGCAGAAACAAATCTGACTAGCATCTTTGAGGATGCGAGTTCAGCTCCTGGCCTTGCTCATGGGTTGGGGATCCAGCATTGCTGTGAGCTGTGGTGTAGGTTGCAGACGCAGCTCGGATCCTTTGTTGCTATGGCTTTGGCATAGGCTGGCAACTGTAGCTCTGATTCGACCCCTAGCCTGGAAACTTCCATATGCGGGGGGTACAGACATAAAAAGCAAAACAAAAACAAAAAACAAAACACTTTACTGCTAAAAAATACTATCATCCAAGCCTTCTGCAAGTCATAATTTTTTTTCTGGCAGAGGTTCTTGACTTGATACCGATGGCTGCTAACTGATCACGGTAACGGTTGCTGAAGGTTGTGGTGACAGTGTCAATTTCTTAAAATAAGACAAAGTTTGCCACATCAGTTGACTCTTCCTTTCACAGACAGCTTTTCTGTAGTATGCATTGATGTTTGATAGCATTTTACCCACACTAGATTGTGTTTCAAAATGTGAATCAGTCTTTTCAAACCCTGCCACTGTTTGATCAACAAGATTTATGTAATTATGTGATCCTTTATTGTCACTTCAGTCTTCACAGCATCCTCATCCATCTCCAAGAACCACTTTCTTTGCTCATACAGAAGAAGCAACTCCTTATCTGTTCGAGTTTTATCATGAGATTACAGCAAGTCAGTCACAGCTTCAGGCTCTCCTTCTTCTTTTTTTAAAGGAGGCTCTACTTCTAATTCTAGTTCTCTTGCTATTTCACCATAATGCAGTTACTTCCTTCACTGAAATATTGAACCCCTCTCAAAGTCATCCATGAGGTCTAGAACTAATGTATTCCAGATTCTTGTTCATGTTGTCATTTTGACCTCTTCCCCTGAACCACAAATGTTCTTAATGGCATCTACAAGGGTGAATCCTTTCCAGAAGGTTTTCAGTTGACTCTGCCCAGATCCTTTGGAGGAGTCACTATATATGGCAGCTATAGCCTTATGAAATGCATATCTTAAATAATAAAACTTGAAAGTCAAAATTACTCCTTGGTCCATGATCTGCTAAATGGAGATTGTGTTAGCAGGCATGAAAACATGAATTTCATACATATCCATCGGAGCTCTTGGATTACAAGGTATATTGTCAAAGAACAGTAATATTTTGAAAAGAAGCTTTTTTTCTGAGCAGTAGTTCTCAAGAGTGGGCATAATACATGGTAAAATATGTTATAAACAGATATGCTGTCATCCAAGCTTTGTTATTCCCTTTATCGAGTATAGACAAAGTAGATTTAGCCTAATTCTTAAGGGCCCTAGGATTTTCAGAATGGGAAATGAATATTGGCTTAAGTCACCAGCCACATTAGCCCTAATAAGATAATCAGTCTGTCTTTTGAGGCTTTTAAGCCAAGCATTGACTTCCCTCTAGCTATGAAAGTCCTAGATGGCACCTTTTTCCAATAGAAGCCTGTTTCATAAACATTGAAAATTTGTTGTTTAATGTAGTCACCTTTATTCATTTTCTTAGCTAGATTTCTAGGTAACTTGGTGCAGCTTCTATAGAAGCACTTGCTGCTTCACCTTGCACTTTGATGTTAATGGAGAGGGCTTCTTTTTTTAGATCTCATGAACCAGTCTCTGCAGTGTGAAGAAAGCTGTGTCAAACTTTTATTCTGCAGCTTTCTCATCTCTCCCAGCCTTCATAGAATTGAAGAGAGTTAGTTAGGTCCCGGCTCTGGATTAGGTTTTGGCTTAAGGGAGTTTTGTGGCCGGTTTGATTTTCTTATTGAGACCACTAAAACGTTCTCCAAACTGTTTCACTTTCATATCTTTTGTGCGTTCACTGGAGTAGCGTTTCAAGAACTTTTCCTTTGCGTTCACAACTTGGCTAACTTTTCAGAGCAAGAGGCCTGCTTTTCAGCCTTTCCTTTTGACATGCCTGCTGCACTAAGCTTAACCCTTTCTGGCTTTTGATTTAAAGTAAGAGCTGTGCAACTCTTCATTTGAAAACTTGTCCATTGTAGGTTTATTGCTTGGCCTAATTTCAATATTGTGTGTCTCAGGGACTAGGGAGGCCCAAGGAAAGGGAGAAAGATGGGGGAATAGATGGTTGGTAGAGTCTTCAGAACACACACAGCATTTATCAGGTTAACCATCTTATATGGGTAACACTTCATGGGACCCCAAAACAATTACATTATTAACATTGTAGATCAGGGATCACAGATCACCATAACAAATATAATAATAATGGAAAAGTTTGAAATGTTGCAAGAATTCCCAAAATGTGACATAAACATGAAGTGAACAAATTCTGTTGGAAAAGCAGCGCCAATAGACTTGTGAAATGCAGAGTTGCCATAAACTTTCAATCTGTTAAAAAGAAAAAAGATCCACTATAGCAATGCCAGATCCAAGACACATCTGTACCCTGTACCACAGCTCATGGTAATGCAGGGTCCCCAACCCACTGAGCGAGGCCAGGGATCAAACCTGCATCCTCATGAATACTAGCCAGGTTTGTAACCTGCTGAGCCACAATGAGGACTCTTATACACCTCTAATCATTTTGAATAATGAAGTTTTAGTATAAAGTTTTCTTTCCTACCCTTACTTCTTATTAGGTCACTCAATAGTCTATACACTTGAATTATTTTATGCTCTTATCAGTACATCAAAAACTTACTGACTTCATAGTTGTGTGATAAAGAAATTATGAATATTTATTACACATGCATTGGAAACATGTAAAAAAAAGTAAATATATCTAATCAAAAGAAAATCCTGTGTCTGCGAAGCACAATAAAACTAGATATGCCTGTATAAAGTAAATCCATTTTTCATATCTCACTTTATCTTATTTTTTAATTGAATTACAGTTGTACAATGTTATATAAGTTATAGGTGTGTACAGTGTAGTGATTCACAATTTTTAAAGGTTACTTCATTTATAGTTACTATAAAATATTGGCTATATTCCCCATGTTGTATGGTATATCCTTATATCTTATTTTATACCTAATAGTTTGTACCTTTTATTCCTCCACCTCTCTTTTGACCCTCCTCCTTCAGAATTTTATTTTAAAGATCAGCTTAGGGAGTTCCTTTCATGGCTCAGCGGTTAACGAACCTTATTAGGATCCACAAGGATGTGGGTTTGATCCCTGGCCTTGCTCAGTGGGTTAAGGATGTGGTATTGCCGTGAGCTGTGGTGCGGGTCACAGACTAGGCTCAGATTTGGCATTGCTGTGGCTGTGGTGTATGGCAGCAGTTGCAGTTCTGATTTGACCCCCTAGCCTGCGAATTTCATATGCCTTGGGTGTGGGCCTAAAAAGAAAAAAAAAATCAACTTCATTTTATATTTGACACAGCTCAATACTGATTAGAAAATAGATCAAGTTGTGCCTCTCAGAATCCCAAATCTGAGGGTTCTTATTGGGTATAGAAAGTGAGAAAATAAATAATTTCTCATATTGTGAGGAAGATATAGTCTTTTGGGGCTTTGTTTTTTATAACCATTATTTTCTATCTTTAGGCTTAAAACAAACAATAACAGTTTAGATGCAGTTAATAAAGAAAACTATATACACACTATTGTTTCAAGCTCAGAACTAGCTTTAAAAAGAATTACTGTGGTGTCTGTACACATGTGCCTGAATGTGTGTGGTTCTTTTTCCTCTCTTTTTTTCTCTTTATCTCTCAAAAAATTCCTTTATTCCTTTTTGGCTTTCTTTACTTTCTCTTCCAAATCTGTTGTCTTTTGTTTCTTTCGGGTGTCCTGTGAGAGTTATTTGGGGAGATAGGTTTGAATGGAGCTTTGAACTATTTGGATCTAAAAGAGAGAGACAAAAAAAGTCAAATTTGAGATTAAGGAATAGGAAAATGAATTTTTTTGTGTGCCAAGAAATACATGTTTAGACTCTTAGTAAATTTAAAATCGTACTGAAATATATGACCTAAAGCTACAGTGGTAAAATAAAAAACTAATGTGAAATTAAGAAGGAGGTGAACATTTTTGAAATTACCTTCAGAGATTATGGCCACTTCTTTGAGTGTCCTTAGCGTAAATGTTGATTTTTTAAATGACTGCTAAAAATTCATAAGATCTCAAGTCTAGTGGGTGAGATGGATAAACTGAACTAGGCAATTCCATTTTTTCTCCCAGGCTGTATGACTGTAAAGTCATATGACTTTTTGCCTCGTTCTAGAAACATTTTCTGAAGAAGACTGCCAAAAATGTTTTGAACAAAGAAAATTATTGGAATAAGTGATAGTCGTTTTTTGAGTTATATGTTCTGACATTTCTTAAATTACCGGTTTGATTACTTTAGAGTTATATAAAACAAACTTAAATTAGTCTTTTATTCCTTTCTACTGTGACAGCCCCTTAGCTTTTTATATTTGACTGTGTTATTGCATTCTGGAAATTAGGAGGTGTTTTTCTAAATTAAAGTTCAGACTAAACATGTTTTAAGGTAAAAGTGTATTTCATATAGTTTAAGAAGATGAAAGATGTTTGTTGTTAGGATCAGAATAAATTATCTTTCTTCTCGTTGATGTCAGTGGCAGTTTGCCTGTCATTAAGTCAAAGGTAGTTGAAGCAGGTAATTGGGTACCTGTGAAAAGAGTGAAAAAGTAAACCATTTCTGGGTTGCAAGCTGAATATAAATGTTTGGAGGATTCTTTTCAATTCATTGTGAGAATGATGGCAGATAGGTCTTCCGTTTATTTCTAGTGTTCTTTGTATTTCGCTTGCTTGTCTGATTTACCATCAAGTAGAGAAACTTCCTTAAAAAGTACTACTTAAATAGGAACTTTCTTTCACCTGCTTTGATTATTTGATTTCTATCATACTTATTTCTATATTTCAAGGTATTTGAAGCTATTCTCAGAAACTTATCTCTCAAAATATATGGGTTATTTAAAAAGTCTTCTTCTTTGTTGTTATTCTCCTGCTAGATATTATAGAGAATATTGTTCAATGGTGTGTTATCTCTGGAGGAAAAATATCCATAGGCTGAATTTTGAATCTAAATTCTTTGTTTAGGACCATTTAAACTGAGTATAACTGACCCAGAATTTGCTCTGCATGGCAAGTGACTTTCGTTGTGCACTTAGATAACAGGCTAGGTAGCCACTTGCAGTGAGATTGGAAAAAGACTATCTTCAGCTTTTTTAAGATGTCATAATTCTAGGAACCACATGAAAAGCCAAGAGAGTAGACTAATATTAGAATTATTTTTAGCTAGGCATAGTTATATTTTGTTTTGTGAGTATAAGTTCATAATACCTATTCTAAGATCTAAACATTTTTTAAAAACTCTCATACTTTTGAAGTATTTTTAAAGTTAAAGTTTCAAAAATAGTACAAGAACTCCTGGCTACCCTTCACCCAGAATCACTAGTTTTTAACATTTTGCTGCATTCATCACATTTACTTTATCATTCTCTGTACATGTGTATAATTTAAAATTCAGGAGTTCCCTGTCGTGGCTCGGTGGTAATGAACCCGACTAGGATCCGTGAGGATTTGGGTTTGATCTGTGGCCTTGCTCAGTAGGCTAAGGATCTGGTGTCGCCGTGAGCTGTGGTGTAGGACAGCAGCTGTATCTCCGGTTAGACCCCTAGCCTGGGAACTTCCATGTGCCGAGAGTGCGGCCCTAAAAAGCAAAAAGGGGGGGGGGGAGTTCCCGTTTTGTGGCTCAGTGGTTAATGAATCTGACTAGAACCATGAGGTTGCAGGTTCAATCCCTGGCCTCGCTCAGTGGGTTAAGGATCCAGCGTTGCGGTGAGCTGTGGTGTAGGTTGCAGATGCTGCTCGGATCCCGCATTACTGTGGGTGTGACACAGGCCAGTGGCTACAGCTCCAATTAGACCCCTAGCCTGGGAACCTCCATATGCCGCAGGTGCGGCCCTAGAAAAGGCAAAAAGACAAAAAAAAAATAGCAGAAATATCACAGAACACTGTAGAATGAGAAATGTCAGTTGCTCTAGGCTAAGCCCTAGGTGGCATCCATAGATAGTAGATGGTGGAAAAGGAAATTGTAATTCCTAGGTATTTCTAGATTTGTCAGTAAGTATTTGCTCAGGTGATTCTCATTTCCTGAACATTGTAGTTATGAACACAATGTGGAATAAATGAGCTAAAGACAAATTAAAGTTTTCCAAATTAAAGTTTTTCATTTACTTTTCCAGTCCTTAGGTGAATATTCAGTTTTCTTTTGTGTGAAGTAATAGTAAACTTTGACAAATTTGTGTTGCTCTTTAATTTTTACTTTTTAGCAACCAACTCTTCCTGCCAAATAAATAGAGTCATCAGTCATCCAACTCTTCCCATCAGCATCACTGCTCATGAAGACAGGCACATCAAATTTTATGATAACAATACAGGTAAGAATTCATTGAAATTGATTATTATTAAAAAAAAAAATCCCCACTATACTTTTGGTGTCTGTCAGTGGTTTTATAATCAGGGAACAGGCGCTGAAATACAGTTCCTCTCCTAGATCAGTTTCTTTTTATTCCAAATAAATCTGCTAAAAACTAGTCTTCATGATGGCATGTAGAATCTTCTTGGTTTATTTAACAGTAAATAGGTACTATATTTTGGCCATAGAGCCAAGGTTTTTACCAGGGACACAGTGAAAAATTCACTCAGAAAGCAGTACAACGATCTCTTGCTGTGAAAATATTGGGGGAAAATTAGAAACATGTTGGGAGTAGAGGCACATGATCAGTACATTTTGTTCAAAATTGTTTGATTTTTTGAAGAGCCTTAGTGTTGCAGGTGGAAAACTCTGAGTCATTTGATTTACTTGTTTTTCTATGGGCTAATTTTGTCTGTATTACAGTACTATTTGGTACTAATTGATTTGAATTGGGATATGGAGACTTTCCCAATTTTTATTAGATTATATTTCACTAGTCTAAAGGAAATGCATGAAGAGCTGTTTGGGAGAAAAACTCCCTGTATTAGCAACCATATTTACCTGAGTAACTGCTGTTGGTTTGTAAATATGTTGACTGTTCCTAACTTTCCTTAGCTATGACTGATGAATAACTTATTATTTTTAATCTTTTTCTATATACTGTTCCCACCGAAATTGTGGCCAGGTTTTCTATCTGTTCCTTTCGCTTTGTCTCAGTCTCTTCCTCTATTTTTATAATCCATGAAATTTGCCTTTAGCTAAAGGATGCAGTGTCTGCGTTCTAGCTAATGAACAACAAATTACTGACTTCCGTATTGTGATTTGAAAGACAAAAAATAACTGAAATTTGAGCTTTTGTTTTTCATCATCACCATGATTAGAGCAGGGAGGGAGACATGTTTTGGTCTAGCAGTTAGAAAAGCTGTTGCTGCAGAGGCTACACAGGGAGGGGTTGCTGGAGAAGCCAGTGTAATGTGGTAGCTCATTTGTATTCAAGATGAGGAAAGCAATTAATAAAGAGTAACAATCTCTTTTTCCAAAGGCAAACTGATCCACTCAATGGTAGCCCACCTGGAAGCTGTAACAAGTTTAGCGGTTGATCCTAATGGCCTGTACTTGATGTCTGGCAGTAAGTACAACTATGGGTAATTTATTTATTCTTACCATTTTCATATTAATGTAATTTTTCCTTTAATTTTTTTTCTTTTGATATAGGTCATGACTGTTCAATACGTTTATGGAACCTAGAAAGTAAGACGTGTATCCAAGAGTTCACAGCGCATCGGAAAAAGTTTGAAGAGTCAATTCATGATGTAGCTTTCCACCCATCCAAATGCTATATAGCCAGTGCTGGGGCTGATGCACTGGCTAAAGTCTTTGTATGACACAATGCATCGTCTTCACCTTCTAGCTCTTTATAAATAATCAACTGCACAAAAGAGATACAGAAGACCAGGGCAAGAATTAACCCATCCAGCCCTTTTGTTCTGCTGAAGGAGCACAGAGAACATTTATTAAAGTATAGTTTTGCAATTCGTTTACTGTTTTCTAAAACTAAGGTTTGTTCAGGTTGCTGCAAGCTCAGCTGAATCTGTGAGCCTGAAAACTTTAACATTTTTCCCAAAATAGGAGCTTTTACTTCTGAGGTGGTTCTAAATCGCTAGGCAGGCCTGAGCGAAGAACCTAGATTTAGCTTGTCCCTGTTGAGTAAATAGGGCACATTATAAGGGATAATTAAAAAGCTTGATGGCTGGGAATGAGTGGAGGAAGAATGGAAACCTAGACCTAGTCCACCCCTGAGAAATCTTGTTAAACACCTTAGGTAGTCAAACCAATAGTCTTTATCATACCTGCTCTAGTAACCCCCATGTATATATAATGACCTGGCAGTGTTAAAATGAGTTTTTATTTTAGTTCTCCTTTCAACTGTTCATATAAAGCACCTGGAAAAACATTTTACCTATTAGAGGGAAAAAGGGAAATGCAATAATATGTTAAATATATTATTATTCATAAATGCTAAAACAAATATTTAGTTTGTAAGCAGATTTCTATATTGTATTACATTTTTGAAAATAGATTTGGTATCATTCTAAAGTTTAGCGTCAGTAACACTCACTGTTATGAAGAATAGTTGATAGAGTCTGCTTTTACTAAAGGATTTAACTTATTCAGGTTTAAGATTCTGTTTATTTTTAAGAGCAAGCAGGGCATATCTTTATAATAATTTCTATTAATTTCAAAATTCACTTTATTCATGTGATATTTATAGTGCCAGAGTGATTATTTCGTATCAGTGAAATCTTACCTTTCATTGGTTGAAAAGCTACAAGTTATTTACAAGTACTCATCTATCAAAACCTGCTTAACCATGCCTCATGATCTCTACTCCTTCATCTCTTGTATTCAAATTATCTGACACTTACCAAAAATAGTTTGTAATTATCATGGTTTAATAGTCCAAAGGGTGTGGTTAACCTCAGGCAGCTGCTTTTGAAGAAGTACTAAATAAAGCAAATGTTTTGTACCCCAGAAGTTCCCCTATTCATATCTCCAAGAAGAACCTCTTGGAAATATGGTTGGAATAGTTTGGTGTATAATATTGGTTAAAGGTCTCTTTCTCCTTCCCTACCCCACCTCCAGAGTTTAATTGGAATACACATGTTTTAATGGGCAGTGAATCAGTATTGTTTCTGGGGAAAACCGTATCTTGAAGGACCAAGGTTCCCCGAGCTCACCTTATTTTTGGTCTGCATAGGGTCAGCTCTTGGGATTTCTATGACCACCCTCTCTGGACTGGGTGTATAGACCTCATTCCTACAGCTATCTCACCTCTCCTCACATTCGTTCTCATTTGCCCCAATGTCAGAGACCAATCTGGAAATTAGAAATAAGTTACTAATTCCCAAATTTCCAGCAAAGTGTATGTTTAATAGGCTCTCAGACTTTTAAAAAATCCGTACCCATAAGTATTTTAACCTTTTAATATAATTCCTACATTCCTATGCCCACATGTCCCATTATCATAACAGTGGCACTTCCAATGATACGTACATCTACTCTATCTTCCAAGGTCTTCAGTGCCTGCTTTACTTATGTCACTGGAAGTTTCAAAACCAAGACACTCTCTTCACCTGAGTTTTATGCCTCATGGTTGAAGTGTTTTTGTTAATGAATGGAAAATAACCATGAGATATGTAGACTAGTGCAAGTGATGGAACCATTGAAAGTTCCTTCGAAAGCCGGTGCTGTGCTCTTGGAGATTGTACCCAGAAATAGATTCTTCTTCACTAGCACAGTTAGGATCTCAGCCTAGAAATGAGCCAAAGCTGTCTTCCAGCCGAAGAGAAGCATATACATGTGCTGATTTTTTTCCCCCCAGCCTATCAAAGATTCAGTGAAAACTGACAAAATGAACAAATTCCAGATTCAAACATTCACTGAAATGCTTTCATAGTGCTTGATTTGTAAATATTTTGGATGAAATGTATTGGAATAATATGAAAATCAGCAGGAGATGTGGGTCCCTGCCTTATTTTCATATGATGTGGATACATCTCTGGGAGCTTGCAGCACCCTTCTCAAAACTCAGCTGTCATATGGGGCTCATTTGCTACTCAAACAATAGACATAACATAAGTGATATAATGACCTTCAATATTTTTCTATTGAACAAGTTTAGCAACTTTTGCCATTAAACAGATGTTTAGGTATGCAAAGTATTTAGCTTTTATAATCATTTAGTTATGACTAAAAGGGGAGAAATTGAGCTGCATCACTGATGATGAACTTTGTGAGAAATTTTTGTTTATCTGACTTTCATTCCTTCAGTATTCTTACTATAAATTTCTTTTGAAGATAAAGATGAAAATTTATTTGAAAATGTCTAAAATGTATGTATATTTTATAAATATATATTATATATATTATAGAAATATATATAATATATATAGACTATATATATATAAAAACATAGGTGCATTTTACTGTTTTGTATTTTCATTTTTGGAGGTAGTGTACACAGCAGGTAATGATGAGTATGATGAGTATTGTGCTGTTTGCTTTTGCAGTTATAATATATAGTTCTAAATGTTTAAATTACTGTATATACTATATTCATTATAGGCTAGCATGCTTGTTTTAAAGACTGTCATTCTAGTTTATTAAAATCCGAATGTAAGAAAACTTGGCTATTCAAATGTGAATTGAAAAATATTCCATTCTCAGTACTGAAGTATTTCCATTGAACATTCAGGATTTTTAACAAAACAGATATCATCAAGAAGGCAATAGCTAGAGAAAGAGAGGTGCCTTTAAAAAAAATGCAAATGCAGCCTTACAGTGAGGATGAGGATTGAGTTTTTTTCTGGGTGAAGGGGTGTGAGAGTGTGAGTGTATGTGTGTTGTGTGTATGTTTGCCAGTCTACAAAGGTCCTGATTTGTGACCATCAGTGTCTTTTTAACGTATCTGTTCAACTTCTAGGACTTCAGGGGACATTTCATGCGCTGTCTTCGTGCTTTTCTGAGCACCATAAATACTTTCCAAGAATTTTGAATGTGAATTCCTAGAAATTTCAATAGAGAAGAAAATAACTATTCTTTCATTATAATCCAGGTTCAGGTAAAAGGAAAAGTTACTAATTTTCCAAAATTATGGGATCTCATTAAAGTTGGCTAAGTAAATGTAATTTTTAAAGGCTCACTTTTTTAGTACTTCATATATTTCCCCTTTACACAAGAGCATGTCATGAAATTCTTATGTGAAGGTTAAACTAGTAAAAATTATTTTTAGATTAAATGCCTGAACTAGTTAAAATTCCACCTAAGAACAGTGTTTAAGTGGCATCTTTCATATCTACCTCTTTGTCATTGCTGCCATTTTGACTCAAGCAAATCTTTATGACATCTAAAATAATGGATGGATGCAATTTAAAAATCTGTGTTGGTGCTTTTCTCAGGCTTTGTCATTTAAGTTATATTGAACAAAAATGTCACAAATCAGATTGAAAGGCTTAGAATTATTTTGATTTTCTTTTGAAAGAACTGCTTAAAATTTATCATCAATGTTTTTAGGGGAGATAGTTAGCTTCTGGTTAGTATATATGTCAGTGTGATATTTTCAACCATGAGCCAAACAGTTACTGATTTACATGGGAAGAGAGCTCTAAGTATAATTTTCTTCGTTTTATTCTTTGAAAGTTATTTCAAGGCTATAAAGTACATAATCATTGATTTCATTTACTCAGAAGTTGCCTCTGTGTTTCTGTGTTACTTGTCTAGTTATTTATGTAATTGCAGTATTTTGTTTAACACTGGGATTCAGGTTGTACAAAAGTAGTAGCTGACAGAAATTATATGTATATTTTTTTCTGAAACGTGTCAATTCCTTAAGTACATTTTAGAGGATGGTCCAGAAAACAAACGTATTCGTATTTAAAAACAAAGAACAGATCAGGTCCTTGGTAAATGATTTGAATTGTTTTACTTTTGCCACTGGAAGCTTTTTAATTGGCTATATCCATCATCCACTTGGATCTCCATGTTATTTATTGTAAGGGATGCCAGGCTCACAAAGTATTAAACAGATTGCATTATTTTTTAAATCGCCCCAAAAGCCAATATAAAGCCAAACAAAGATTCCCTAAATTCATTTATTTATTCTAGCAGTATTCCTGAAGTGGTGCCTAAGGGTCAGAATTTTTTAGTTCTTTGCTAGTAAAGCTTTAGATTTGATTTAACTGGGACCACATGCCTGTCATCCCTCTGATGCAAATTAGTTCATTTTAATTTAGATTAACTCTAATGTCTGCCTGGGTTTTTAACAGGCTGTGAACCAGTGAGTGCCTTGTTAACATAGAATGATTTTTCCTTGGTTGTGTGTTAGCTCCTCTCTGTGTGTCTCAGAGAATGGTATTTTGGTTGATTTGTAGAGAGCTGCTAAATTTGGTATTATCAGCAGTCAGAAAGTCTTCAGTCTACCACACACCACCCTCCCTACTTTCTTCTCACTGTTTGGCTGAAGTTTGCCTCTTGTGAGAGACAAATGCAACCCGCTTCTCCACTTAGCTTTTTTCCAATCCAGAGTAAGAGGTATTTCCCTATACCCATCCCAACGATATGATCTAATATTGTTTTTAGGAGGAACCACTTGTTTGTAATCCTGTTATCTACTGGTTATGTTATGTCTTCTCAACTTCAGTTTACTAGAACTGACCTCAGGGCATCATCAGTTCAGATTCCTAAATAACTCCCTTTCTCCAAACCCCTCCACCCCTCCAGCTGGCGAGCCCTGGGCCAGATTGTTCGATCTTCAGGTATTTTAAAATTTAGGTATAATATCAACTAATGTAAATTAACCTAGATGCTAATTTTTGTGGTGCAAGAAGTTTCTTTTGTAAATTCAGGGTATGGATAAGCTAATTAAGATATCCTTTTTTGGTGGCTCTAAGTGTATTACTTGTTTTTAAATAAAGTGTACAAATATAGATAACATGCTATAGGTGTCTCATGAATTGAAATATTTGTCAGATTTGGAATCTAGTGAATTTGCAGTTAAAATACTTGAATACAACCTGATTTTTTCTTTTGGGTGGGAGGTAATAGAGGGGTGCAGAGAAATAAAAGTGTATTAGACAAAGTAGATGTGAATCCAAAGTAATGAACCAACCTTAATTATCAGTTGTAGGAAAGTGGAGAAGTTTATTATAATAGAGGGTTTGGACCTTTGGAAAGCCAGTAAAATTAAAATATCCCATACAATTGGATCATGATACTTTCAGGAACAGTGATGTATCTCTTCTCAAGTGTTTAGTTATATAATTAAAAAAATTATACACATCCATAGATAAATTTAATGTGTTGTTATTTTTTCTTTGGCCACTTTAACAAACAAGCATAAGCCTTTTACCCCTTGCTCCTTGAAATCAACATTATTTTTTTTAAGGGCTCCCTCTGCCCAGAGTTTACAATCTCTTTTGTTCTAATCTGGAGACTCTGTGGAATCTCAAAGGCACCTCTTCTGGTGTCCTTGAAACTATCCGCTGTTATATGATGCCACTATAGTAATGCGTGTTCTATTCTTTGGTGTATACACATTTTTCAGTAGTGTCAAAAATGTCCCCTTTGTCCTTGTAATGAGGACTGAAATATTATTTGCTGGAGTTATTTTAGAGTAATCTAGCTGAGAAGGTCAAGAGGACTCCAAAATTGTTTCATGCATTGATGAACCCTCTGGGGTCAGCCCAGGCTCAGAATGGTATTCTAGACTGTATTGAGTTTCCCAAGAGTACCACTGAGGCTTCAAGGGGTCCTAGCTTGTCCAGGCACTTAGAGTATTCCCCAGGAGCACCTAGAAGTCTGGTAGCACCTTTTAACTCAAACACCATAACCATAACACATCCCTCCACTTATTATTTCTGTCACTTACAATGGTGGGGACACTAGTTCTGTGGAGAAACACTGACGTGCAACTCTGAAAATTGAATTCCATTATTTTCTGAAACGCAAATTTTAGTTTATTTCATATACCTTCAGAATCAAGCAGAATCCTAAATCTGCCTAACAAAATTACTCACCTTAAGTTTCACTTAGATTTTACAAAACCCTAAGCCCTTTCTTATTCCTAGTTATTAGACTAAAGGTAATGGTGTGTTCAGTCAGACTTGAAGAAGGATCTGACTGTTTGGGAGAATAAAATCTTCAATATCTTGCTAATAGAAAGGGTCTGTTTCATAGAAAATTCTCTTGTCCTTGGTTACTTAGCCATTTACCTCATGTGAAAACTGGTCCAGATGCTAACTCCACGTTGACTTTTGTGTGTCTTTTTAAAGAGATAATTAATCCAGTGATGTAAAGGAGAACCCACAGTAAAACATCTGTTAAATAGCACTTGGAGTACTAGAGTTAATATTATTAATTCACCTGCCAAAGTTTTTCATGCCCTCCTAAGATCCAGGGTATGTATCAGGTTCCCAGTCTATAACCACAAACCAAAGATATTTTTGAATTACCTCGTATAATAGCATCATCAAATTAAGAGTAGTGATAGGGAAACCCATCATTCAAATGAGAATTCTCAAACTGAAAAACTTTTTAATTAAAAAAAAACAACTGCATGAATGAAAAGCAAAATTTTATGTTAAGCATGTGTTGTAAAATTCAGCAGCTTGTGGTTTATATAAAATACATTGAAATATTAATGTATACTGACATCCAACTACTCCTTCCTTATGGAAATGGGACAAATAACTTTTTATAAATAAGATTAATTTTCCTTAGAGCAAAAGAAATTCATCAGAAAGTTTACTTTGGATATTGGATAAATTAGGTGAGGGCGTGGGGAAAAATGTACCACACTAAAAGGAAAAACAGCCTCTGATCTGGATCCTTCACCCATGGTCTTCCTTTCTCTTTAAATGGCCTGGAAAGATAACCTCTGAGATCCTTTTGATCTCTAAAAGTAAATGGTTCCTGTTCTGGTTTGTTTGTAATTATCCCTATCTAAAAGATTTTTAGGAAATAAAACTATCCTAGAGTCCCCTGGTTAAAAAGTAGCAGACAATGCAGCTTTTTATTATATTGTAGCAGGCTGTATTAAGATAGGCCCAAGTATGCTGTGTCATCTGCCTATGTTAGAACAAAGACCAGACATGTAAGAAATGTGGCCAACTGGTGATCTCATGAAAAGATAGAACCGTGTTTGTTTGTTTGTTTGGCCACACCTGCAACATACGAAAGTTCCCAGGCCAGGGGTCAAACCTGAGCCACAGCAGTGATATCACCGAATCCTTAACCGCTAAGCCACCAGAACCGTTTTTATAGGATGAGTTCTGTTTTAATTTTGACTATGTTTTAGAATCATTTAAAAATATTTACATCTTTTATAGACTTTGAGCTCACATGTTTCAGAATATCCTATTGATGGGATTATTCACTCAGTGTGTATTTTAGAAAAAAGAGAACTTAATGGTCTCATATCTTTTGACAGTCATTTACGGATAACACTCCTGACTCCTGCTCCCCACAAATACTCACGTGCCGTGGAGGAATTCTTTCAAATGTGATAAATATTTTGGTATTTTGCTAACTGGAAAAACAGTATTTTTATACATAGCTTGTAGGTAAACCATGGAGCCTTATGCTCTCTGATACATGTTAATATGAATGGAACATTAAGATAGAGCATGTGTACTATGTAAGTAATGTTAATAGTGCCACTTCAGAGCTATTAAGGTTAGATTCTGTCAGTTGTCATTCACAGATTTTGAAAGTGTGCATGTTTAGCCAAAATACCATTTAACAGTTCATTTAAGGAGAAACTTCTTCTTTCAAAAAAATAATACCTGTTCAGTTTCCTTGTGTAGCTCAGGGTCAAAAGAAATGAGGCTTTCTCCCAACTCTAAAACATTTAGACTTTCTTTTATTCCTTTGGCCAGCCTTTTAAACAAGCAAGACAGTGAGCTCCTAATTTCCCATTGTTGTAGGTTACTTAGGAATATACATCTAATGATACAGTTTTTAAAAAATGAAGTTGCAAGCAAACTTTTTTCTCTTTGGAAATATCATTGCTTTCTCAAGGCAGAAAGAATTTTACTTTTGAACTTGAAGGTTGTAGATCCTGGCAGTTTTGTGCCTTCGATGAATGCAAGTTAATACAGCTTGCTTCTGCAGATAGACACTTTTTATTTTGTGTGGTCTTTAGAAATTATTTTGGGAATACGAAGATTGGTAAAGAAGATATAAGTAATTTACATATAATATCTTTAAAAATCTTGTGGATTTTTTTTTTTTGAAGCATGGGAGCAGGTAGTGATGAGTTTTATTATGGATGCCTTGATTCTAACCCCATCCTCAACTCAAACTTTACATGTTAGGTATTGCTCACTTGTAGCCTAAAAGAAAGGAAGTTAATTGCTATTTGTTTCTTCTGTCTCTACAAGCTCCTTGAGGCAGGAGCCATGTTTGTTTTTCATATATCCCCATTAACACCTCTCCTGATGCCTTATCATATATGGAAAGTACTCAATAAATACTTACTGGTTGAACGATCAGAGAACACATTTTAAAACTATCCAAAACATCGAAGACAAAGCGGGGGTGGGGGAACATCCCTGCGAGTCCCTAGATGCTCTCAAATGTGTTTAGGTTTGTGGATCTGATGCTAAGCTTGAGGTCTACACCCTACCTGGAGAGGAATTTAGGCTCACCTGGAAGGCCCAAGGCAGCACCCTCTTCTAAACACTTAACATTTTGTCTGCTTTGAAACTGAGCAAAGTGTGTGGCGGACTAAGTGGTGTCTCTAAGACTTGTTGTGATGTCTCTCTGCCCCCCAGCCTCCTGAACACCAGCATAACTGGCCTCTGATCCCTTGACAAGGGAGCTCTTCAACCTGGAACCAAACCCTGCCTTGATTGTCTTGGGCCCAGACCAGGTCCACCACTCTTTTTCCTTCTGACCCTCAAATGGTCTGCTCTTTCGAACCGGCTTTTTTTTCTTCAAAGAGGAAGGAAGATTGTCCCAGTAGAAGCTTGTCGAGAAAGGCATTCCTCTGGGGAGCTTGCTTTGGAGTTAAAGAGTCTGGGACAAGATCCCTCAGGATATTCTTAGGGCTGTTTTTGGTATTATCTTGGCTTGCTGCTACCACTCTGGGAGGGCCCAGGAGGCTTGAGGCCTTGAGCTGAACTGCATAATTGCTTCAGGTGTAAAATAGTCAACTAGTTAAAGACAGGGTATTTATATTGAACAATCAAAGGACTTTTAAATCATTAACAGACTCATCAACGAAGTAGTGAATTATGTGGCTATGAAATATTCAACTAAACCTCAAAATAATATTAAACATATATTCTGTAAGAACTATTATCTCTCTTTTTAATTATTAAAATACAGTTTCTTTACACTCAGCATAGCACAGATGAAAGAACAGGATTTTGGCCTGGGCATAGAGTGTTGGTTTTCTGTGAGACTTTAGACAAGCTAATCTAAATTGGTTTCTCATCTGTGAAATGGGTATTATAGAGCTGCCTACATAGACTGACTTGAGAGAATAGATATAAAACACTTGATAAAATGTCGGGTGGTAATAAGCATTCAAGAAATAACTATTCAGTCCCTGAATTCAGTCTTCTTATCTGAAGACTTCTGTCACCCTCCTGATAGCTTCTGGAATATCAGATTTTTAGGAGAAATAAGGTTAAAATGAACATCAGAGGAACCCTAAAGAAGTTATACATAGAATATAACTTTCCTCAATGATTGAGTGCCTGATATGTGCTAGTCTGTTCTAAGTGTTGGCATTCATCAGTGAACAGACAAAATCCTTTACCTGATGCAGCTGATATTACGTCTGGGGGAAACAACAAATAATATAAGTAAAATACGTGGAATATTAGTGATAGGTACTGAGAGAAAACAAAAAGAGGAGAGATGATTTGATGTTTCTCAGATTTAAAGAGTGATACAGGGAGTTCCCATCGTGGCTCAGTGGAAACGAATCTGACTAGGAGCCATGAGGTTGCAGGTTCAATCCCTGGCCTCGTTCAGTGGGTTAAGGATCCGGTGTTGCCATGAGCTGTGGTGTAGGTCACAGACATGGCTTGGATCTGGCGTTGTGGCCACAGCTTAGGGTGGCGGGTGCAGCTCCGATTCAACCCCTAGCTTGGGAACTACCATATGCCACAGGTGTGGCCCTAAAAAGCAAAAAACAACAAAAAAAAGGGGTAATACAGATTAATAGTATTATAGTTTAATACATTTAGTCAAAAGAGCAACACAAAAGAGCAATAAATAAAATAAAGATGTATAATGGCAAAACTAATCATATCTCACCATACCATTTCACTTCCACCTCTGTTGTAGCAGCCTGATATATCTGTCTGTATTCTTATTCACACGAATATGAATACACAAATATTATATACAGGGTTTTGTCTTCTGTGGTTACTCTGAAATTTCTAAAATGTAATGTGATTGTGAGCACCTTACAAATGTGTATATATATATGTGTGTATATATATGTATATATCTTTTAAATTTCTTAATTTTTACACACAATTTTACATAAATGAGAATTTTTTGGTGGGTCAGTTTGCTTTAAATGGATTATATACATTTTCTGCATTTTTTGAGGAAAATCCCTCCACATCTAGCTTATAGCTCTTATTTCATTCTTTTTAATGCTGGGTAAACTGTATGATGATGAAGTTAATAAACCTCTTCCATGTTGATAGGCATTTACTTTGTTACCAGATTTTTACTGTTAATGGTAATTGTGCCTGTGCACATAGCATGACCATGATAGTTTCATTTCTATGGAATAGATTCCCAGGAGTAGGATTGCTGGGGTGAGGAATATGCAGATTGAAAAAACTTTAGTGGGTGTTGATAGGTTGTGTCCCAAAAAGACTGGGATAATTTATATTTACATCAGAAAATGTACCAAAATACCCTTACCCTTTACACTCACTAGCAAAAATTATAGCATTTAAAAAAGAAAAAAAAAAAAAAAGCCTGGTGGTGGGTATAGTGATTTCTCAGTATTATTTTATTTGCATTCTCATTACTGCTGTAAATCTGGACCTTTCTTTTGTTCTTTGGTCATTGGGATTTTGCTCATAATTAAATTACCTATTGTATTAGTTTTCTATTGCTGCATAACAAATTACCATAAATTCAGCAATTTAAAACAACACCCACTGATTCTCTCACAGTTCTGTGGGTTAGAACTTCAAGCAGGCTTTGATAGGGTTCTCTGTTTAGTGTCCAGTAAGGCTGAAATGAAGGTGTATGCCAGCCTGGGCTCTTAAGTGAAGGCTCTGGGGAAGAATTCAGTTCCAAGCTCATTCATGTTGCTGGAGTTTGATTCCTTGGAGTTGCAGGATAGTTATAGCATGGAGAGTCCTGCTCCCTTGCTGGCTGTCAGCCAGGGGTTGTTCTCAGCTCCTAGATGCTGCTCTCCAGTCTTTGTACAGGGTCCCCTCTACCCTCAAAGCAAGCAAGCCTTTATCAAATCCTTCTCATGCTTTGACTCTGTTTTCTGCCACCAGCTGCAGAAGACTCTGCGTCTAGAGGGCTCCCATGACAAGATCTGGTCCACCCAGATCATTTCCATTTGTTAAGGTCAGCTGGTTAGTATCTTTAGTTACATCTGCAAAATCCCTTTGCTCTTGTAAATGTAGCATTATCATAGGAGTAACACCAGGGGCAGAGATCATGGGGACTATCTTAGAATTCTGCCTACCATAAATATTCATATTTTAATTTATACTTTTACATTCATTTTAATTTTATTCATATTTTTGCTTATGTTTCTATTTTGTTTGTCTTTTTATTTAACTAGTTTGTAGGAGATTCTTATATTTTGTATTAGGCCTCGCTACTCTTGGTTACAAACATTTTTTTTCTCTTACTAGCTATCTCTATACAACATTAACAAGTACTTTATCCAAAGAAAACCTAGCCATTTGGATATCATGCTTAAGGTTAATTGCATATTTGTATTTTTAATTCACATTCAAAATATTTATTCATTTTAATTTTCATTTTATTTTTCATTTTTATTAACATTTTGCCCGTATTTGCACTTTAAAAAAATTGTAAGTGCTCTTTGTATATATAAACTCTTATTTGTAAATTTTATCCAGATCTATGATTTGTCTCTTGACCATATTTATAATCTTTTCCCACTAAAAAACACTATATTAGTATATATCAATATATTATTTTATTTTTCAAAATACAGTCATTTGTGAATATGTAGATATTTCACTTTTCTGTATTGTTTAAGGCCTTCACCCCTGGGTGGCATGTATAGTCTTCTGGAATGGCTTCTGCATTTTATTTTTGGTTTTTGTTGTTAGTGGGTTTTTTTTTTTTTACATCTGTCTTTATTCCATTTGGAATTTGTTTTTGTATGGAATGCAAGCAATAGAACCTTACTTTCTTCTGAGTGAGTTGCCAATTTTTCTAGCACCCTGTATTAAATAAACTGTCTTTTCCTAATGAATTGATACTTAACTTTGTCACATATTAAATTTTCAAATATGATAAGATTTATTTCTCAATATGCTATTCTGTTTCGTATGCATTCCTGTGTGTGTGTGTGTGTGTCTGCGCCCGTGGCATGTGGAAGTTCCCCAGCCAGGGATCAAATCCACACCACAGCAGCAACCCAAGCCACTGCAGTAACAACACTGGATCCTTAACCCACTGAGCCATGTGGGAACTCCTGCTATTCTGTTTTTCTTCTAATTCTCTTTACATATGGCAATATCATGGATTCAATTGCCGTGGCTTTCTATTATATTTGTGAACAGTGATTTTAAAAAATGATCAGGCAGAGCATTTTCCCATCCTACATCCTGCCTACTGTTCTTTTTACTACTTTTCTTGGCCATTTGAAGTTTGTGATCATTTTATGTAATTAGGAGTTGATATTTCGTTAAATTTACAGATTAATTTTAGGAAATTTCACTATGATTGTCTTCTAAGAACTCAGAAAACTATCATTTTCAATTTGCTCAGATCTCGTCTATATCTTTAGTAAGATTTGAGAATTTTCTTTTAAGTTTTGCATCATTTTTATTAAATGTATTGTTTCTTAGCCTTTTGGTCATTACTTTGAATGAATTTTTTGTTTCCATTTCTAAAGGCTTATTATAAGTAAAGAAAAAGGCTGTTTTTTTCTGTGTACTTATCTTGTATACAGCACATTTATTATATGTACTTACTAAATTTTCTCATTAATTTTGGCATTTTTCACCAGAGTCTCTTGAGATTTTTAGAAATATAATTAACACACACAAAAATAATTCAATTTGTTTTTTGCGGTGTTTGACAGATTCTTTTCTAGAATCGTTATTTTCTAGAAACTTCATCATATTCTTTAGTGTTAATGGTGATAGCAAGCATCTCTATTGATTTTAGTTGAGATAGTTTAAGAATATAGCTGTTTAGAATATTTGTTACTACTTGGTAAATTATCTTATTTAAATACATTTCTTTCCTGTTTTACCCAGAGATTTCATTAGGTATAACTGCTGATTTTATCAAAAGTAGCATTTTTTGATGTGATCGTGTGTTACTTTATTTTACTCTGTTGACTAGCTGGATTATGCTAGTGAAGTTGCTGACATTAAACCACTCTTGTCTCCTTGCAATAAAGCCTGCTTGGTCATAAGGTGTTATTCTTTTCTTATAAATCAGTATTCCAGTTGCTAATCTTTTACCTAGAACTTTAGCATGCATATTCATAAATGAGATTAGTAGTCTATAGATTTCTTTAGCGGGTTGTTTTATTAGTTGTAAAAAATTATGTAGGTTGGCAAAATATGGGAATAATCAGAAGGCTCAGGACTGCCGGTGAGAATGCAAATTTATTCAAATGCAATTTTCTCTTTATTGGAAAACCATTTGGTAGAAACTACTGAAGTGAAAATACTCATATTATGGAATCTAGTAATGCAGGCATATACCCAATAAAATGCATACATACGTTCACCAAAAGCTATGTTTTAGAATGTTTACAGCAACACAATTAGTAATAGCCTTAAACTTGAGAATACCTAAAAATCCCATCAAGTATAGAATGGATAAATACATTTTTGTGTACTCATACAATGGGGTATTATAAACCGAGAATGAACAGTGTGTAACTATGTGCAACATATGGGTGAATCTCAGAAGCATTACAATCAGCTTAAAAAGGCCGGAAACAAAAGAATGCTTTCCTTCATATAAAGTATAAAAACAGGCAATACTAATCTATACTGTTGGAAGTCAGGAAAGTGATTATCTTCAGTGGGAGGTAGGTAGGGGAGGAGACAGCATTTGCAAAGAAGTCTGAGGGAGACTTTGGAGTCCTGGTCATTTATGTCGTCGTGTGGATGCCTGTTCATGTTGGATTGTTTAGTTAAAGAAAATTCATGTAACTTACTTATATGTACACTTTTCTATATGTACATATATACTTCAATAAAATGCTTTTAGAATAACACGTTCCATAAAATGAATTGGGGAGCTTTCATCTTTTTCTATAGCTTACAATTGTTTAAATAAGAGATAATTGGAATTACCTGCTAAAAATCAGATGGAACTTGGCTGAGAAGTTTTTTGGTCCTGAGGCCTTCTTTATAGTGCAGGACTCTCTCATGCATTTTAATTTGCCTCCCTGGTTCTTGGGAATTTCACACACACACACACACACACACACATATATACATATATATACATATATATGTGTGCATATATATATATAGAGAGAGAGAGAGGTTATTGCTCACCCCTGTTTCCCTCTGCATCTTATTTTCCACTAGATTGAAGTCTCTGTTCTAATAACTATTTCGTTTGGTTCTTAGTGTTTTCCCCAGGTGGGGTAATAAAATCTCTGAATCTCTGGTAAGCCACAGTGCTTTTTTCATCCTAATAGGTAAGTGATATCTTGCTTGGCTGTAATATTAGGAGATTATAGCTCTGTCTGTCCAGTGGCCTAAAAAACATCATATTCTAGCTTCTTAGTGTTGAGATCTTTGATGCTAGCCAGAATCTTTTTGTATGTCACTTGTTCTTTTCAGCCGGAAGTAATTTAAAAAAATTCTCTGGTTAAGGAATTAATTTTTATCTATGAGATGTTTTCCTACTTTCAAGCCACTAATTCACATCTCACATATGACCTTTCTCCTTTCCTTTCGTTATTTTAAGTTTCAGGAAATCTTTTATGTATGTTTACTGTAATTGCATCTATTTGTATGGACCTAATTGCCTTTTCAAATTGTGCATGTCATCCACAACATTATTTCACTGAAATCTTTTTCCGATTGTTCTGCTGGTTTTCCCCTCATTGCTGATAATTTGGCTTCTTGTATGTGTTATTGTCTTTGTCATAGGGCCCAGTTGCTAGGAACTATGGCGTGTTCCAAAAGTGGTGGAAGACATGGCATTCTCTCTGTCTGCCCTGAGGACTGGTTGTTTGGAAGCAGGTGGGTGTCTGTGTACTAGGAAAGCTGTGGAAGGAAGGCTCTATGTGTCTTAAGTCTCCCCATAACTCTTGCCTCAAGAGATGTATAGAGAACTCAGTTCATATCTTAGTTTCTTCTCAGTTCTTTGGAAGTTAAGATGATTAGTTACGCCCAAGCTGGCCAATATTTCTTGCCATGTGAATTACACTTGGTGAAGATGCACTACAATATTTGGAAGGTTCAGTGTTGAATCAAGCAAAAGTTACAGCAAAGATGACAGCCTGCTCACTCTTGGGCTCTATGATTATAAATGGTTAACAGTTCAAAGAAGTTTTCATTTTTCATACTGAATTTCCCATGGCAAGTTGAAGGACAAGGAAAAGAAGATTAAGATGGATCAAGAATTTGCTCGGAATCTCATCTGAAGATTCCTGGATCAGTAACCGAAGAGGTGTGTTAATCTGTTTCTCCATTTGCCTTACATTTAAAAAATAGGGACACCGACTCTTTTCTCCCTTCTGCTCAAATCTCATTGCTTTACGCAAACCTTCCTTGTTTCCATGTCGTTTGGAAGAGTTTGCAAAGTAGTTTGGTTCATGATACTAGAGGCAGTAGACAAGTTCCCAAGAAGATTTCCCAAGAATTTGAAAACTCTTCTTAGGTACAAACGTGTAAAGCAGATGGCAAAGAATAATCTGAAATGAGTCATGGATATTAACCACCCTGCCTGTCTTAATCTGAATGTGTTTGGTCATTATAATTAGATCATTTGTTTTTAGTGTTCAGACAAAGTACAACCCTGCCATTTTACATTCTGTTTCAGTAAATAACCCTCATGTTTGAGAAAACCAAACAAAAAATGCCCCCAAATATAGGGGTTATTCTTCTCCTATAATAAATCCAGAGTTATGGAAGTTATTGGCATTGGTTCTACCTGTTCGAGATGTCAAGAAAGACCTGAGCTCTTTTTATTTCCCTTCTGCCATTCTTAGAGTATTGAGTTTTCATCTATTGTTTGGCTTCAAGTTGGCTTCCACAATGCCAGTCATGTTATCCAAGTTCAAGGCAAGAAGAAGGTAAAAAGGGGGAAGAGCAGTAGGACTTCTCTCCTTTTGGCAGTAAAGGAAATCTTCTCAGAGGCCCTCCCTCCAGCAGACTTTGCCACATATCTCATTGGCCAGAACATTGCTCTGGCCAATACTTGTTGAGTGAGTATCTCACTTTTTCAGCTGTAGTAGTCAGAGATGGCAAGTGAGAAGTCACTTTCAAATGGCTGTTGAGTTACACTACAAAGCTTTTCTGCCACAACTACCCCATTAGAAGAGAATCTCTTTAGTCACTCATTTCTATTTTGCATTTCCCTTATCTCTCCTCTCTCACTCTGATTATGAAAATGTATATGATTTGTAGACACCAAGTCCTAATATCCAGACTCTTGAAAACAGTGCCTCACATCACCTCCCAAATAAAATACTTGCTGCCTCCATAGGGTGTTACACAATCATTGTAATCTTTTTTTTTTTTTTTTTTTTTTTTTTTGCTTTTTAGGGCTGCACCTGTAGCATGTGGAGATTCCCAGGCTAAGGGTCAAATTGGAGCTACAGCTTCCGGCCTACACCACAGCCACAGCAACATCAGATCCAAGCCGCGTCTGTGACCTACACCACAGCTCACGGCAACGCCAGATCTTTAACCCATTGAACGAGGCCAGGGATTGAACCCGCAACCTCATGGTTCCTAGTTGGATTCATTTGTGCTGTGCCACGATGGGAACTCCAATCGTCGTAATCTTGTTTGTCCATTCCCTGCTTTGAATTCACTTACTCTCTGAAGAATGTTCAAACCTCAATGCCTAGTAAGGCTTTCTTTCAAGCAAATCCTGAAGAAATCTGTCATCTTAGATAGAGCCTTGAGTTTGTTCCTGAAGTTGTTATATTTGACTGTGATTCTTCTTGCATACTTTCTATCCCAAGAAGATTATCTTTTACACCTCAGAAGAGGTTGGTTTGTCTTCCAGAAGATACTGAAAAACCTTAGGAAATGCCATAAAAAAATAAACATCTCTAGGCATAAATACTTTGAGCCAATCAGTTAAGAAAAGTCTCCAAATGTTATAAACTTAGGATATAAAAATGGACCAAATTATGCTTCTGGTCAAGAAGGAGTGTCAGAGGTCATATTTACTCAACTTGTAAAAACAGAGAAAACGATAATGGCAGCAAGAGCAGTTTTCAAATACTGAGCAACAGCACAAGACATAGTTATCCCTAAGAATGAGGAAAACAAATTGTTACCCCAGCTTACTGCCTGTAGAATGTCCATGACTCAGTATAAGGAGGAGCAACCCAGGCAGAGCCTAATCTCTAGGAAATGAAAAGAGAGTTGAGAGTTTGGCACATCCAAGGCAGAATACTACAGGAGAGCTCTGGAGATCTCACCTGGGCCCTCTCCAAGTCTTCAGCTGAAGATTGGTAAGTATAAGCATGTGAGACATTATTAGAATCCAAGGAGTCACCCAAAAGATAGAGGTGGAATAATCCAATGTAACAGGATTACCCAGGGATAGGCCATATTCTGGACAATAAAACATGTCTCAATAAATTTTAAATGATTCAGATCATACGAAGTATGTTCATGGACCACAGTGAAATTAAATTAGAATCTACTAAAAGAAAGATGTCTGGAAAATCCCCAAATATTTGGCCACTAAACAACACATTTCTAAAAAACCAAGGGGTCAAGGGGAAATTAAAAAATGTTTAGACTGGCAAGGATGTAGAGCAACAGGAACATTCATTCATTGCTGGTGGGAATGTGAGTGGGACAGCCACTTTGGAAGACAGTTTGGCAGTTTCTTATAAACCCCAAATATACTTTTAGCATATGATCCAGCAATCATGCTCCTTGGTATTTACCCAACTGAGTTGAAAGCTTATAATCACACAAAACCTGCACAAGGATGTTTATAGAAGCTTTATTCATAATTGCCAAAACTTAGAAGAAACCAAGATGTCTTTCAATAGGTAAATGGATAAATAACCTGTGGTACATCCAAACAATGGACTACTATTCAGCACTAAAGAGAAATGAACCATCAAGTGATGAAAAGACAAGGTGGAAACTTAATTCATATTACTAAGTGAAAGAAACCAACCTGAAAATGACATATATATATTTATTTTATAATTCCAACTGTGACATTCTGAGAACTATAGAGGCTGCAAAAGACCAGTGGTTTCCAGGGACTGTACTGGAGGGAGGCAGAGCACAGAGAATTTTCAAGGCAGTGAAACAATTTGTGTGATACCATAATGGTGTATATTCATCATTTTACATTTGTCAAAACCCACAGAATGTATAACACCAAGGGTGACCCCTAGTGTAAACCATGAGCTTTGGGTAACAATGATGTGTGAATGTAGACTCATCTGTTATAATAAATGTATCACTCTGGTGGGGGATGTTGATGAAGGGGGAGGCTGTGTCTGGGGGTGGGGTGGACCATGGGAACAACGAACATCTCTCTACTTTCTGTTCAACTCTGTTATGGATCCTTTCAATTTTGTTGTGTTCTTAAAAAATAAAATTTATTTTAAAATATCGGGGAAAAAGTATTTTGAACTGAATGAAAATGAAAATGTACCAAAATTTATGAGATGCAACTAAAGGGTACTTAGAGGGAAATGTATATAGCATTAACTCCTATATGGGAAAAGAAGAAAGATCTCAGTTTGATGATCTCAACCTTCACATTGAGACACCAGACAAAGAAGGACAAAGTAAACCCAAAGCAAAGAGAACAAAGGGAATGATAAAAGTAAGAGCAGGAATCAATAAAATGTAAGACAGAAAAACAAAAGAGAAAAATCAGTGAAAACATGGGCTTATCTTTTTGAGAAGATGGATAAAAGGAAAGCTACTCTGGCAGGTTCTTCAGACAAACTCCTGCCCAAATAGATCAAGGAGGAAAAATAACAAGAGCGGTCTCTGGGTATCAAGAAATGTGTGCTGATGACCAATCAGTTTCCAAAATTAAGTGAAACACAGTGTGTTCTTCAGTGAGGAAAAAAAGCACAGGATTTCTTTGTTCTTCCTGGAAAGTTGTTCTTACCTAGTCATTTGAGAAGTTTCCATATATACTGTACTTGAAAGTTCTAAAACTGTATTTCTTTAAATAATTCTGTCTTTCTGGCTTTGCACTTTAGACATCCTTCTTTCATCTTCACCCCCTGTTATTCAGAATTTATAAATTTGAACCTTCTTCATAGCTTCCAGTTTAATTTGTTCCATGGATTTTCAGCTTTTTGGCTTTCTGTTTCCTTCTATGAAGAGCAAACCTTAAATGATTGTTGTTTTCTCCAAAATATTGCTGCATAACCTCGCTGTATTTACTGAAATTATACTGTATTTACTTAGTTTTTTCTTCTAAGGAAAACTTGGGTTTAAACGTGCCATTTATCAGATGTGTGACTCTGGGACAAATAACAACTCTGAGCCTCTATTTTTCCCTCTAAAGGTGATGCTTTCAGATCTATTATCCCAATTAAGTCCCTCAGAGATAGTGCCAGCCACATGGAAGCCCCTTGGGAAGGCCGGTTTCACCCCTCTCTTTCTCCTCATTCCAACCCCTGCAAAACTCGGGAAGCTGTTAATAGCACCTGGCCCGGAGGGAGAAACTTCACTGTGGAGAATTCTGGACCTGGTAACCAAAAGCAACACATTACAAAGAGCTTTTGTTTTAGAAACCTTCATAATCTGAATGTTTCCAGGTGATTTATTTAGAAAGCTCCTTAGAAAAGGAGTCAAACTAAAGTAAAACTAATTTTCTCCATTCCTAATTTTTTCCAGAAAATAGATTTATTTAAGAGAATTTATAGGCAATGCCAGATTCAGGAGGAAAAGCTAAGAAAGCTCCCTTTTAATTCCCCAGGCATGCTTTGTCAAGATGCAGCCTTGTTCCTTAAACCATGGAAGGGGTGAATATAAGCTGTGAGAACTGACATTCCCTCGTCTCTCTCCCACAACACACATCATGAATAGATTTTAGGGGCCTTGGCCTCAGAATCTCTCTGCACATGGTTCTTCAGGCAGTCACTCCTACCTGACCTGCCCAGGCAACTCCTATTCGCTGTCCCTGCCCGAAGGCTACCAGGGCACCACTCAAATGTAGTGAGGGTGGGGTGTAATTGAAAACATTCATAGATCTAAAGAGGGAATTCTTCATTCTGCACTGTGTTCCTTGGTATGAAAAAGTGCCCCAACCACTGGCAGATATATCATTTGCAGCCGGAGCAGGTGACTGGGGGAACAAGCAGGGTCAGGGGTGTCCAGAAACCTCTTGGGGGACAGTATTGTGTTGGAGAGAGCTTCCTAGGGCACTGGGGAAAAGCAGCTAGTGTCAACTGGTCAGGCTGTCCCTATGCAACAGGGGCACTGCCTGGCCAGGTGAGCTGCCCCTCTGCTATAGCGTTGGCAAGTAAGAACTCAAATGGATTAGGAGAGTTTACTTTACAGCCAGCTCCCTTGTCCCAAGGACAACACCGAAGCAAAAGGGGCTGAGGGACAGTCAACATCAGTGGTGGGGCACCAATTCTAAAGGGCAGTTAATTCACTTTATAGGCTGTAGCTATCCCCTAAGGAGGGGTCAGGTAGGAAAGTCTGAGGCTGAAAAAAATGTTTTATGGACACCTGCTATGAGATGGGAAGGTGGACAAAGGGGCCTGTGACAGCTTCTCACAAACTGCCCACCTTGCCACGTTCCTGGGATGATCTCAAGGCATCCCACCAAGACACGGGGCAGCCTGCAGGAGCCTTGCCCATGCGGCCTCATGGAGGTGCGCAGAGTTGCCTGGGTACCACGCCAGAGCCATTTCCCTACAGTGGCCACTCTGTTATGTTTTGTGGAAGGAAGTGGATATGAGACAGGGTTTAACCATGTAGTCTGGCATTGGAGGATGTGCCTGACAGTCCTGAACTGGCTTCCACCCAAGGAAGTTATCCCCAGATACAACTAGAGTTTGCTTAGAGAAAATTTCTTAGAGCCGCTTGTTTCTCAAATGCTTAGTTTTTATTAAAGTCCAGAGTCCCTTAAAAGTCAAAATAGTTCATTAACCAAATACCTTCTCTTTAAAATAAAGGGGCTGAGAGAGGTTCTACACAGAGACTCCTTCCCTTCTCACTCCTCAGCTGCCCACGGCATACTGAGGTTATTCTACGTTTAAGAGCCTGCCGGCAAACAGATTTACATTTTCTGAGCTGGTGAGTAACTCCTACATAATGATCAGGGAAATAAGAAAAGGGACATGGAAGGCGAAAGGCAACTTGGAACTTCAAGTAACAGGTCAGCCTCCCAAGATCTTGGATTTGATGCTGTAGAGTAGAAAATAGAGTTTTGTGTGTTTTCAGGGACATGGTGAATATCAAGCTGTGAGCACCATTCATGGAACACTGGGGTTTTATAACTCATGTCTAAGATTGGTTTTACCCTCATCACCAGAGTTACCCTAGGCCTCTCCCCAGCCTGGGTGCAAAAGAAGTCATATGAACGATGATGACTCAAAGGTATTGGCTGGTCCTCACTGGTATACTGCAGGACCAAGTATTTGGATGCGAGGTCCCTGAAGGATGCCCCAGATATGCTCATAAACAAGCCTTGGCCTTGCCAGGATCTTCCCATTTGTGGCCCATGTGGGCCACTCCGCGCTGAGGCTGCCTCAGCTCCACTGACATTTTGTTTCCAGAGATCTTTGTTAACTGTCCAGGATTAGAGTGACTCTGGGATGAAAGAGTTGCTTTTCCACTTCAGGAGAAGCAGGCATGTGGGTGTTCCAGGCACATTGCATTTAGGTCAGAGGAACTGGAAAGATCCCCTGGAGTTTCCACACCGCCGTTCAATGAGGGTATTCTCTTAGGAGAGAACCAAGTGACCCCTCCACTTCGCCATTTAGAAAACTTTGTCTGCTCATTTATTTTGCTTGGTGCATATCTTACACAGTCTGCCACCGTGGTTTGTAACCTTCAACTTGTCCCTGTTCCCTTTTTGGCTTGAAAATGCCACACAATACCCTTACTGAGGTTGGAAAGAAACTCCCTTTCACTATCATTTCAAGGAGAACTTGTAGAGTATTAAGATAATTGAAAAAAAATCAGTATCATAATATCAGGATACAGGTTTATAGATGCCTTGGGGATGTCAGACCAACAACAATTATATTGATTTTGAGTCTTGTTTTGGTGTTTGCACAGTTTCCATGGTTTCCAGAGCCTCACAGTTTCTGTGTCCTAGGCAGTCATGTAAAGGCTCTTTGTTGAGAACCCAGATTCCAATTTGCCATTAACCTGAATACACCCTGTTCACCTCAACCAAGTGTGAAACTAGAGGAGTCACAGAAAGGAGCTATTCAGCTGGAATTGTATTTTTTTTATAAGAAAATCTCAGCTGCCAAACTAAGTAGAGTATTTGCTTACTTGGGCAGGCTATTGCCTGCGGGCCCAGTTTGTGTAAGAGGGATGGCAGGGATAAAGTTAAGCTCGGTATTTTTCAATTATAGGACATTTAAAAAAAGAAGAAGAAAGAAAAGAAAAAAGCAAAACCTGCACTGAAATTGTGGTCTTTCATCCTTATTTGTTTTCCATGTAGATGGTTATTTAAATAGCACTTTTCTCTTCAGTTAGGCCTTCCTGCTAAAAGCAGAAGTGGATCCCTGAGGCAGCTCTTCTGCCCCCCCCCACCATGGACGTTCTGAGCACTTTTCAATGGCTAATGGACTATAAACAAGTAATATTGGGTAGCCATTCAGGCCAAGAGAAGTAAAGGGAATCTTTGACAGTCATTGGTTTTCTTGGTAAAGCCTCTAAGCAAAACAGAGGGAGACTGCAGAGCTGGAAAACTATCATTCAGTCTGCATTTGGCTTTCTAAACTCGGGAACAGTGGACATGTTGGCATTTAAGACAACGTGATGCCTCAAGGAACATCAAAAGTTATTAATTGCACGGTGATCTGATGGAACGATGTGTGTGCTAGTCCCCAACCATCTGCGTCACCTTGGTTTGCTGGGTGGCCCTCCTGAAGCAGGCTACATGGTGAGGTCAATCCTAAATGGGTGGGAAGTCTCACTCTGTTCCCTCTCTGTACGGTTGTTCAGCGATGTGCTGATGAAGCTTATTCTGGAGGAGAGGAGAGTGAGAGGGCTTCCCAGTTCTCCTGTCCTGCTCTTCTCCTTCTTCTTTCTGAGACACTGCTGTCTCCTTGACCTTGAGGATCATGCTCTCCTACAGTTTGCTTCCAAAAATTTCCCCTTTGCTTGAGCTACTGTGAGTTGAGTTTCTGTTACTTGCAACTGAGAGAACTAACTTTAACCAACACAGCCTTCCATGGCCTGGCCCCTGCCTCTCTCCTCAGCTTCTTTTCCTGAGCCTCGGCCTCAAGTTTCATCTCCCACTCTGTGTGTGTCATACTGTTCCAAGCCTCCTTGCCTCCCCAGGCTCCTTGGGCAGGGACCAGGTATTATTTATCTTTGATTCTCATTGCCTGTCACAATGCCTGGTGCATAATAGGTGCTTAAAACATATTTGTTGAGTGAAACTCAGGGAGGTAAACAGAAAGTAGGATTTTCATTCCTGCAGGAAAAATGAGAGTTTCCCTGTGGGTAGATATCTGAAGAGATTCTGGCCCTAGGAAAATAGTGATTGTAACAGACAGTGATGAACCTGAGAAGGGTTCAAAATAGTGGTGCAGTCTGCATGGAAGCAGATTCTTTCTTGCCATCATTTCCTATTTCTGTCTTCCTGAAATATCTCTGCCTCCCATTCTACCAGGGCCATTATTGGGGGTTGGAACTGTCAGGTGACCTAGATTTCAGAGTTCTCATTCCCTGTATTCCATGTCCTTGATGATGTGTGTGGATTGTGTCCCATAATGAGAAGTGTCGAAGGAGGTGCTGGAAAGTAGGTGGGTTGGGTTCTGTATCCAGAGATCCTAAGCCTGTCTGAGCAATCGGGGAAGGCTCCAAAGAGGAGGTGGCATTTGGACTGAGACTTGAAGGATGACTAGGAGTTTAACAAAAGGATGGGGAGCTCACTGTATCTAGGGAGCTTCGGGGACTGTGGGCTGCAGATTAAAATCACCCATGTTAAGTGAGGGCAGGAGGCTGTCAAGAGAAGCTGGAGGAGTGATGGAGTGAAGTGCAATTTGCACTGGACTCCTCACTTTGTACATTTAATAGACCCTGGGCATACATTTAGCAGAATTATACATATATTTTAAATCATCAAGCTTACTAGAGAGCCCTCTATGCAGCCGCTTTGGATATTTCGTGGCTACTGTCATAAGCCAAAGGCTAAATACATAGACCCTAGAGTCAGATTGCCTAGGCTTAATTCCAAGATCTGCCTCTACCAGACCCATGACCTTGGGCAAGTTATTTGACATCTTCATGCCTCAGTTGCATGATCTGTAAAGTGAGAGTAATAGTAGTACCTCTCACAGTAAATCATAGGAATAAGATAAGAGAGTTAATACGTGTGAAGCCCAGTATGCAGCAAACACTAATTATCAGGCACTTCACAATTATTTTTCTCATGGAGTTGCTTGCAATCACCAGTCATGCACTCCTGAGCGTAATCCCATGATATTAATTATACAATTTTAATTGTTCATTTGTGTCTGGTTTCTCACTGGACTGTGACTTCCTCAAAGCCATTAGTTGAATAAATATCTATTTCCAAAGTAATTGAATTCATGCATTCAAGCATATTTTCTACTTGCTACATTTTATATATTGGTAACCCAAGGGGAGAACTTTTCTTAGGACTGTGACTGGAAAATAACATTATTATTTGGAAACTCCTCTTTGAGACTGGAAAATCTTTGGTAATGGAAGCATTGTCTTCTTTATAAAACCACGCTTGTCCCCTGGGACTGCTGCTGGAAAACTTGCTTTGTGGAAGTTTTGTCCTGTTTGAAGGGTTTAAAATGCCCAGAGAAACAAGAACTATCTGAACCCTGTCATTTTGGCTGAAATTTTTTAGCAGCACTTTAGCTGCAAAACTTATAGCCAAGAAACCTCTTTGAAAGGTTCTTTACTCCCAAGAGGTGTGACAGTTGAGTAGAGTTTATACATCACCTGCATCCAGAGAAACTGGCTTGATGCTCCTCGTCTGTTCATTTTGGTTGACTTCGATGAGAAAGAACACAGAAGAGGTTTTCTGCTGAGTCCATGGAATGACAGATGGAACAGCCTTAGGAGACGGGCTTCCAGACTGCAGGACCCAGAGAGCTCTGCAGAGGCTGAACCAGAGCCCTTGAGGGCATGGAAGCGGGTATGTGTGTGGCGGGGGAGGTGAGCGGGGAGGGGGGGCTCTGACCCTCTGAGAAGGCAGTCAAATGAGTCGGATTGGAAGACAGGAGATCTGAATTCTAGTTCTGTCCCTTCACATCTGCACAACCTTCTTAAGGCCTGGGATTCCTTTTTGCCGTTGGAGAATTTGAAGTAGAATGCTCCAAAGTTCTGTTTCTGGTATTAAGCAGTGTGGGGCACAATTTAGGTTGAGCAACGTGGCATTTATATGCAAGTCTCTCATGGCACCCATTATCCCCAGGACCCTTGTCTCCACCCTGCTCTGTGCAGACCCTGACCTGACCCGGCCCCACTCCCACTGCAGGCTTCTTATTCCTCTCTGCTGCCACCGCCGAACCCCAGAGGCCTTGACCCCCTCCTTGCCACTTTACCTGAGGCCTGGCTGCTTCCTCCACTTCCCACGTAGAGGCTGTTTGTGCTGTCACACCTTGCAGGCCTGCAATTGGGACAGGTCTGCTCCCAGTTCCCTTGAAGATCCTGCTTCCGGCCCCCATCTCTATAACTGCCATCCTCTCCCAACCTCCCAGTCACCCTCTGTCATCTGATGAGCATACATGAACTTGGCTCACTGCTTCTCTGTCCATCCTGACTCCCATCACCATCTCTGGTGACTTGAACATGCATATGGACAATTCTGACGACACCTCTGGGGGCCTCAAACAACTCACTTCTGATGGTCCTCTCCTCCGCACGGCACACACTCAAATGCGTGTTGACAGCACGTCAACAATGGGCACATTTGAAGAGGCTTCATTTATCTTCAAAATTAAAATACCTATAAACTAGAGTGATAATTTATTTTTCAAACCGTGAATGAAAGAGAACACCAAAATCATTTATATTATTTTTGGAAAAGCTTACTTATTGATAACAAATTGTTTTTTTAATTACTTAATGAATTTTATTACATTTACAGGTGTACAGCAATCATCACAACCAAATTTTATAGCATTTCCATCTCAAACCCCCAGTGCATCCCCCCAACCCCCCAACCTGTCTCATTTGGACAATAGAGTTGTAGCCTCTCTTGGTTCAGGTGTTTGCCTCCCCTGTGGCTAAAGTTGGTATGGAGGGGGCTTGCTGTAGGCTTCCTGATGGGAGGGAGTGATGCCTGCTCACTGGTAGGTGGGGTTGATTCCCTCTGATGGGTGGGGCTTTGTCTCTGGATGAGATTAGAGGCTGGCTGTGTGCCTGAGGGATCTTTAGGCAGCCTGTTTACTGATGGGTGGGGCTGAGATCCCACCTGAATTGTTGTTTGGCCTGGGGCTTCTCAGCGCTGATGGGAGGGACCAGATTTTCCCAGAAATGGCCACCTCCAGAGAAATGCAGGCTGCTGAATGTCCCTGAGAGCTTCACCTCCAATGCCCTTCCCCCACAACAAGGCACATTCACCCCTGTTTTCCCAGGAGATCCTCCAAGAATTGCAGTAAGGTCCACCCGGATTCCTATGGAGACTGCTTTGCCCTGGGACCCAGTGCACATGAAAGTCTGTGTGTGCCTTTCAAGAGTGGGGTCTCTGTTTCCCCCAGTCCTGTGGAGCTCCTGCACACAAGCCCCGCTGGCCTTCAATGCCAGATGCTCCGGGGGCTCTTTCTCCCTGTGCCCGATCCCCAGGTGTGGGGATTTGACGTGAGGCACAGAACTCTC
>PVHT021183518.1:20988919-21003521 GCA_004024745.2 Catagonus wagneri | reverse complement strand
TTCAAGAGTGGGGTCTCTGTTTCCCCCAGTCCTGTGGAGCTCCTGCACACAAGCCCCGCTGGCCTTCAATGCCAGATGCTCCGGGGGCTCTTTCTCCCTGTGCCCGATCCCCAGGTGTGGGGATTTGACGTGAGGCACAGAACTCTCAGTCCTGTAGCTGAGTCTCTGTGATGCAGTTACTTTCCAGTCTGTGGGGCTTCCCACCCAGGAGGTATGGGGTTGCTTCTAACGCGTAATCGCCCCTCCTACCTCTTGATGTGGTCTCCGCTGTGTCTTCTGGAGCAGAGTATCTTTTTTGGAAGTTTACAGTCCATTTGGTTGAAGGTTGCTCGGCATTTGGTTGTATTTTTGCTGTTATTTGGGCGAGAAGCGTCTGTTCCGCCATCTTAATCCAATCCTGTCTCATTTGGAAACCACAAGTTTTTGAAAGTCTGTGGGTCAGGATCCGTTCTGCAAAAAAGTTCATTGTGTCCTTTTTTTAGATTCTACATGTAAGTGGTAGCATTTGATTTTGGTGTCTCATTGTTTGACTGACTTCACTTTGCATGATAATTTCTAGATCCATCCATGTTGCTATAAATGCTATTATTTCGTTCCTTTTAATGGCTCAGTAATATTCCATTGTGTATATGTACCACATCTTCCCTATCCACTCCTCTGTCAATGGACACTTAGGTTGTTTCCATACAAATTGGTTTTTATATTAAGGCCCCAATAAAATAAGTGTATTCTAAAACTATTTTCCAAACTAAAATTTTTCTTCAAAAAATTAACTCATGTGGGATGGTCCTAGAAATTATCATGCTAAGTGAAGTCAGTCAGACAATGAGACACCAACCTCAAATGCTATCACTTACATGTGGAATCTAAAAAAGGGACACAATGAACTTTTTTGTAGAACAGGTACTGACTCACAGACTTTGAAAAACTTACGGTTTCCAAATGAGACAGGTTGGGGGTGGGGGGATGCACTGAGGTTTAGAATGGAAATGATATAAAATTTGGTTGTGATGATTGCTGTACACCTATAAATGCAATAAAATTCATTAATTGAAAAATACAAAAATTAAAAAAAATAACCCATGTGTACATTGAAGTGACATTGAAAAAAAAACTCCTTTGTATCAATTATCTGCACATTCAAAATCATAAGAAGAATTGTTCCTAGTACTTGAGTTCTTTAGTTTCTCAGCTAATTCTGACACTAGGAATGTGTCACTGGTATGTTTACAAAGAATTTCCTACTTGAAGCTAGTTTTAGTATTTTGAAGTTCTTGAACAAATATGTTTGCAATTGTTTTCAAAGTAAAATTTTGGTTATTAAATTTGAAATTGCTGACACTTTCTCTGTAGACCATAACATTTTTTTTTTTTGGTCTTTTTGTCTTTTCTAGGGCCGCACTTGCTGCATATAGAGGTTCCCAGGCTAGGGGTCTAACAGGAGCTGTAGCTGCCAGCCTTTGCCACAGCCACAGCAACGCGGGATCCGAGCCGCGTCTGCGACCTACACCACAGCTCACGGCAACGCCAGATCCTTAACCCACTGAGCAAGGCCAGGGATCGAACCTGCAACCTCATGGTTCCCAGTCGGATTCGCTAACCACTGAGCCATGATGGGAACTCCATCACAACATTTTTAATTGATGATAACTCTTCAGGTATAAGAGATTTGCTAAGCTCTATGCTAAGTCCACTAAAGTGATGCAATTTTTAACTCAAAATTTCTTATGTGGATATTTTGTCCTGGGGACTTCTCATTGTGGCTCAGCAGTGATGAACCCGACTAGCATCCGTGAGGATGTCGGTTCTATCCCTGGCCTCGCTCAGTGGGTTAAGGATCCAGCGTTGCCATGAGCTGTGGTGTAGGTCACAGATGCAGCTCGGATCCACCATTGCTGTGGCTGTGGCATAGGCCAGTAGCTGCAGCTCCGATTCAACCCCTAGCCTGGGAACTTACATATGCTGCGGGTGTGGCCCTAAAAAGAAAAAAAAGAGTCCTAAAATACTGACACAGGAACTATCTTTTGGCCTCTGCTTGGAGTAGTGTTCTCCAATACACATTTTTACAGAACATAACTTGTCAGGGATGTGATCTCTATTTAGGATTCTATTGAGTGTTTCCCTATGGTGTATATAACTTAACATCCTAATAGATGAGTCCCTGACAGAAGCTGGAAGTAAAAAGTGGAGTTCCACCAACCCATCCTGGCTTATGCTAATGCAACTATTAGTAACAGTATCTGGTTAACAAATGAAAAACCCAAGATAAAAGCTAAACTAAATGGGACTCAGAACAACAGGTATAAACAGGGACTCTCCCAGGAAACAGCTGTTAACATTGACCCCTCAGAGGCAGCTCTGTGGTTCTTGGTACTGGCAGCCTATCATCAATACCACCAGAGGGCTCTCCAAACCTGCCAATGCTCGGGCTCCCTCCCTGGAGGAGAGGAGGCAGTCCTAGGAATTGGGGTGGGGCCTGGGAATGAGCATTTCACTCTCAAGTAACTCTAATATGCAACTTGGGTTGAAAGCATCTGCACCATCCCGATGCACCACTTTTATGGCCAGAACTGTGGGGTCCTCCTGGGCTGCTCCCCAGCGGTCTCCTTGATGCAGGAAAATAGTGGTTCAGATAACAGAGAAAAGGGCCATGCTGCTGCCTGTTGTCTGCACCCCCCCAGGCGTACTGTCGCTGGGGCCAGGAGAGAAGGTACCGCAGGTGTTCTGGGGCCAGAGAGCAGAGAGGGTGGCCCAGCCACAAACCCTGGTAACACTACCCATGACAACGGTCAGAGCAATTGCACAAAATCCTTTCAAACATTTAATTAAGCACCTCCTCCACTGTCATGACAAAAATGAACTTGTGGAGAGTTACAGAATTCCAGGGGGAAATAAAAATGTGAAAAATCTCACAAAAGCTCTACTTAAGCCTGTCGTAAGTGCTGCATTCTATTCTCAATACTTATTTTGAAAACAGTTCTCAAAATGTAAAATCCCCAGCACTCCCAAAATGACCTATCATCTTGGCTCATTCTACACATTTATGATCATCTTTCTAACTCCACAACAACACATCCTTTCCAAGCCCTATCTGCCTTGCTGCCCCACATGTGTCCCACAATGCGTTGGGGGTTGTCCCAGAGCTGGTCGGGAAAGTCCCAGAGCTGGTCGGGAAAGCAGCACTTGCTGGTGCTTTGCCTGCTCTGAATTCAGTTCCGAGGCTGTGAGTTGAACTCTGAACAAATGTTCTGGATGACCTTGGGCACGGATTTGTAGAGGTTGTCAAACTCGTCCACAAAGAAGGCATGGTCCCTGGCAGGGTGAGTGGCGATGATTTCCAGCTCGTCCTGTGCAGCCCATGCCACGCCTATCGCATAGGTGATTACACCTGTGGGGACAAAGCGTCAATGAAGCAGATGTCCCCAAGGAAGAGGACTGAAATGAATTCTTACCTCCCTGCTGCTGTTGGCCGTTGTGATTGAACACAACCAAATCGAAAATCACAGAGGTGCCCAAGGCATAAACATCTGCTGTATGCCAGCAACAATAAAATTGATATAGTTACTATCTTCTAGGAGTTTACAATATTTTGGAGGAAAAAAAACCAGAAGAATGGAGTCAACGCATGAAAAGAATTTCATGCCCAAGAAAAGCAAGGGGATGACATTTGGGGATAAGTGAAATTTGGTGCCGTGGGCATTGCACCACGTGACACACACTTGCTCTGTGTTTAGAGCCACACACAATTCAGAATCTCAAATGCACCAAAGTCCAGTTCAAGATTTTTTTTTTTGGCTACACCCATGGTGTGTGAAGGTTCCAGGGCCCTGGGGATCAAACCCGTGCCACACTGTAACCAGAGCCACAGCAGTGCCAACACTGGATCCTTAACCCACTGAGGCACCAGAGAACTCCCAAGATCTTTTAAGTGAAAATGAAACGGTAGGTAGTCAAATCCATTTCACCTGCCTTCACTAATCAAGGTCGTTTTAAGACCTGCATGTCCTCCAAGTGGCACATAGCCTAAACAATAAGATGTTTGTCTGAGTTGTTCTCCTGAAACTTGGAGTCAGCTGTGAGCTGAGCGTCAGTTCAGCTGAGCTGGTTAAGACAGGCTAGGACCACTAGGTCTCTGACTGGGCATGCGCCAGTGCCCGCTGGGTGACCTTTAGGACGTGCGGGGGGGGGGGGGGCCCTGTGCTTAGTTACGCCTGCGCAGAAGGACGATTACCGCACCTTTTTCTAATCACGCTCCCCACGCTCCCTAGGCCTCAGACTGCCCTACTGCTTTATTTGTTATCCTATAAATACCCTGAGCCCCTTGCTTCTAGGGAGGAGGTTTTGAGACTGGTTCTCTTGTCTGCTTTGTAAATCAGCTCTCTTTGCTGTAAACTTCTGCACGTGTAGTGGAATTGAATCACTTTAGGCTTGAGGGTGGCTTTATAAACTGTAGAATCCAACCTCATTCCTGGTGCAGGAACCAACCCTTGCAAAAGACCCAGAGCACTGATGACCCAGCGTCTGCTTCATCACTGCAGAGAAGAGGGAAGGAAGGAAGGTAAGGAGGTGGCTGACAGTACTGACTGCTGCAGGAAGGCTGTGGAAGATGAAAGCGAAAACAAAAAAAGTTGGTAGCTTGGAGGGAGAAGTTTCAGGAGAGTAGATGCTAAAGAAACCAAATGAATTGCTGTGAGTTGAGAGTGAAAAAGAAATGAAGACATGGGGAGGCTGGTAGAGCTGATCCTTTCAGTGTGGCTGTGAGGAGGCAGCTGGGAACTTAAGCAGAACATGTGGTCAAAGAGAATTGTTTCTCCTTTTAGGAAGTGAGGGACTAGAGCTGGTCTAGATGTAAATGGCAGAGAGTTTAGTAGAATTAAAGGGTTCGGACTGTAACAGGGGAGCAAGATGCTCCAGCGGGGAGAGGAATTCAGAGGCCAGGCCTCTGTTCTTAGTGGGGAAACGGGCTGCCTGGCCTGCGGTTCCTGATGGGGTACAGCTGGTGAGCAGGTACGTGACCCTTGCCCAGCCCCCTGCAGGCTGGCTTGAGTCGGGTGAGCAAGATGGCCGTGAGATGGAGGGCAGAGCCTGGGTGGGGCTTCTGCCCAGGCTTCTTGGGCCCAGCCAGCCACCCACGGTGCCCGTGTCATTATCTCCAGCGCCTCCTGGGTGCTCTGTCCTGCTGACTGGAGAGCCATCCATACCTCACAGGGTTCTGGTCTAAGCTGCTCTTCTACTGTGGTTCATTCAGCTGCATTTAAACTCATTTAAGCTGCCAGTTCCTTCTCTGACCTCTCCATTGTCTTTTCTCGAACATTGGTCTACACTGGGAAAAGCCAGCGTTGGGCTTTAAAAAGTTGCCAAGTGCCTGTAGGAAAAGTTTGGCTGCAGAACTAAGCCCTCTTTTCTGCTCAAGGATGGAAGGGGTGCCTCCCATGAAGATAACACGAGCAATTGGGGGGGTGGGGGGATGCACTAGGGGTTTGGGATACAAAATCTGTAAAATTGACTTGTGATGATTCATACACACCTATAATTGAAATAAAATCCATTAAGAGAAAAAAAATAAAAAATCATAAAAAAATAACATGTTTTGAAAAGAAAAAAAAAAGATAACACGAGCAGTATTAGCGATCTGGCTTTTCAGATCCTTGAGTCCACCCTTGTTATAGAGAACTTTCTACTGGTGATTCTGACAGTCACGCAGCCTTGGCTTGGACACTCCCAGGGACACAATACTAATGGCCTCCCTGTCCCTTGCATCTATTGGTTTTCGTTCTTTAAAACTGCTCAGACCATCTCCCTTGATCTTCACTCCTTTGACAAGTAGGCCAAGGATACCCTCTGGATGAGGCCCAAAGGATGGACATCTAGAAATATGCCATGGGTGCAGTCCGAAAAAGGGGAAAAAAAAGAACCCAAGTTAAATGTAGGCAAAGAAGAAAACTACCCCCAGGATGAGTGAGCCATGTTCACTAGTTCTTACCTACAGGTTTTTGGTGTTCACTGACTGCTTGATTTACTTTTAGCATTACTATTATTACTATCACTTGGGGTTTTCACCAGGTGGTTTGCATTTTCCTGGTATTATGGCACTTCTCAAAACAGCAATTACACATAGATTCTGTGAAAAAGGCATTAAATAGGATTGGTTTTCTAAACATACAAAAAAAGATACTTTGCTCATTTTTTCGTGGCTTTAAAATTTCTGTTGCCCTCTTCTAAACTTTCCTATGGAAATACCTCTTTAAATACTTTGAGGAACTCCCCTATGATGCAGTGAGTTAAGGATCTGGTGTCAGTGCTGTGGCACAGGTTCAATCCCTGGTCTAGGAACTTCCACATACTGCAGGCACAGCCAAAAAAAAAAAAAAAAAATTCAAAGGCAAACTTAAGGTCTCCCCCAGACCTCCAATACCTGGTTAGTCGGTGCTTACAAAGATAGTACTTCTCCGGAGTTCCCGCCATGGCTCAGCAGTAATGAACCCGACTAGGATCTATGAGGATGGGAGTTCCATCCCACGCCTCCCTCAGTGGGTTAAGGATCTCGTGTTGCCATGAGCTGTGGTGTAGGTTGCAAACATGGCTCAGACCCGGAGTTGCTGTGACTGTGCTGTAGGCCGCAGCTACAGCTCGGCATCTACTCCTAGCCTGGGAACCTCCACATGCCACAGGTGCAGCCCTAAAAAGACAAAACAACAACTACAAAAAGATAGTAAAATTCTCTTTCAAAACATCCATTTTCTTTAAATCCCTAACACAATTTGGTGGTCTTCAATGGAGATTAAAGTAAGGAGTCAGATTCCTTTTTAATCCCTCACGTGTTCCTGAGCAACACCTCCGAGGATGGGACCTAAAGGAGAGGCTTAGTGCTCCCGGTCTCCCGCGGGACTGGGGTTTGCTGTGACCCTGTGGGCACCACCTTGGGACTCCCTGCCTGAGCCTTCTCCACTGCCTGCAGTGTTTACACCCCCAATGCTCTCCCGAGGGTTCTGAACATTTTATTCAGTGGTCCGAGCCCCCACCGAGCCCCAGACTGACGGACGCCTAGCGCCGGGCTGGGCAGCAAGACCCGCCCACTCACCCTTGTGATGCGCGACCATGGCCGGTATCCGGATGTCGTCATAGGACCTCCCATCGGTGATGAGGATCATTAACTTCCTCTTGTTGGGCTTGGACTTCTTGAAGAGCTGTTCTAGGGCATAGTTGATGGCAGCCCCGGTGCTGGTCCCACCGCTCCAGTACCCCACCCTCTTGATGGCGTTGAGCACATCAGACTTGGTGTTGTACTGGTCAAACCCAAACTCCAGCCGCTGCTCGTAGGTGTATTGCACGGCCCCGATCCGCGTGTCTGTGTCAGAAATCTCAAACTCCTTGCTGAGGTTGGCCACAAACTGGAGGACAGTGCGGAAGTTGCTCGTCCCCACGCTGCTGGAGCCGTCGATGACGAAGCCGATGTCGGCCGAGTTCAGGCAGGTCTTGCTGCAGGCCAGCCGGTCGGTGTCACAGACCCGCTTCACCAGAGGCTGCACGCTCTTGTGGAGGCCGTACCAGTTCTGCACATTGAGTGAGTAGAAGCCGTTGGTTCTGCACACAGCCTGGAAGACAGAGGGAGGCACCAATGCACCTCATGGGCTGGTGCATTGGTGGGCACCAGCCCACGAGGGGATTCAAGAAAACGTTTGGTTCTGATGGGGAAAACAAAAAGCACACAGGAGAAATCGCTCAAGAATTGCTTCCAGAGCAGCCCTGCATCCATCTGCAAGAAGGGTCCCACACATGTGTCAGGCCCCACACTAGAGGTTCTTAGATCATCTCACTAACCCCCCCAAATTAATCCTACAGGGTGGAGTTAAACCCCCTTATCATGCAGGAACGAGCTGAGGGACAGCTGTGAAGTGACATCCCTGAGTCCTTGAGGATGGAACACAAATCTGTCTGCCTTCAGAACCCACGGTCTGTTCTCTGGACAACCCTGCCTCCAGGCAAAGGAGTATTTATTTACTTGTGCCCAGGCTCATTCCAGAAAAAACTCAAAGCGCCTGCGAATAAACATTGAGCAACCTGGTTGGAGTGCTCCTGGAAATGACCGTTTCCCCCTTGCTGTGGCCTCCCTGGAGGTCACAGAGAGAATCACAGACCTGATGGCTGCGGATAAAGTGTATAATTAAATTATTTTAAAACAAGAAATGACTTTAAAATATCCCTGGAAATATTTTTAATGGGTCTGTAAAACCCTAAATGGGGTTCACAAAACTTTCCATGGACTAAGAGGCATGTAAGAGGAATTCTGAGGCTGAGCTGAATTCTAGCAAATGGATGGAGAAGAGGGATTCCCACCAGGCAGCCCAAGTGGGTCACGGCAGGAGAGAGCATGGTGCTGGGCGTGGGCAGGAGACCGAGGGCTGGAGCACAGGGCCCGAGTGCATCACAGGAGATGGCCTAGGAAGGTGGGTGAGGACAGTGATCCAGAAGACCTCAGGAGTAATAGTGAATAATGAAAGATCTGGAGCAAGGACCCTATAGGACTAAAAAAGCCCTTCATAAACGTGAGGTTCATTGTGGAAACTAAACTGGGGAGACCCAGGAGGGAGAAAGAATGATGTTCAGTACTAGCTTGAACTGAGGATGTGGCATTGGGCGTGGGGAAGAGTGGACAGATGTGAAACATGTGACCTGGGAGCTGATGAGGTGTCCTGGGGCTAATTCTGGGTGTCTGGGACAGCTGTGGGGCCATTAATGCACAGTCCAGAGGAAGGAGGAATTTGGGTGGAAAAGATGACGCTCTTGGAATTGTACACGTGAGATTTAAGGTCATCAGGTGAATAGACAATCAGCTGGAAACAGATGGCTGTTGAGCTCCAGACAGACCAGGAGGGGGAGACATATGAGGGTATCTTTGCTTGTGAGGGATGCTGAAGCTGTGGCCCTGGAAGAGATTCTGGAGGGAGAAAACCTAGTGAGAGCAGAGTAGAGAGCCAGAACTGAGCCCTGAGGAAGTCTAAATTTTGGGTACAAGATAGAAAAGAGGAGAGAGCAGATGAAGAACCATGCTGAGCCCTAGAGATTAAGGCCCAGGAAAGTCTCTCTCCCTGACCTTTCTTTTTCTTGTTCATCAGAGTGGTTAATGTGCAGTACATGTGTGCACATGTGTACCTACACATTGCTCAAGTGAAGCTGGGCTGTCCAGTCGAGGTCCCTCTGGGCTGTGGGAGGAGGCCAGAGGAGCCTGTATGTGAGGCCTTGGGCACCCTGCTCTCCCAGGGGGCTGGGGCTGGCCTCAGTTCACCAGGTGCGTGTGGGGAAGGAAGAGTTTGAGAGGGTGACTCCAGGTTCCAGACTTACTAGTGTCACTGGGGCCCTCTTCCTAGAAGTGTTTCTAGTCTCACTGGAGGCCGTTCTCCTAGAAGTGAGCTTAACCCCATTTGAAAGAACAAGAGATGTGGCCTGGATGGCTGTTACATGCAGCCTGGCAAAGTGCAGGGAATTCTTATGTTAGGTGAGTCTCCGGGCACTCACATACCTTGTTTGCAAAGTTGGGCTCCAGCACGTACTGCTTCTCATTTTCCACCGCACCTTCAATGGTGATGAAGAAAATATTGATTCCTGACTCTCTTGCAAGCCTTGACGCCTCCTCCACCTTGTCCGTAGGCCAGCCGTCCACCATCACCACGGCCACGTTGGGAGCACCACCTCTGTTTCCATTTGTTTTGGAAAAGAAGTTCTTGGTCACAAAGGAGATGGCCCGGCCTGGAAGAACAAGAAAACTCATGCTTGGAGTGATCAGAGAACAGATCACAGCAGCATAAAGAGGTACAGAAAAAAGCTCATTTCCTCCCTTGTTGGTTTGTTTTCTTTTTAAATCACATTAATTAGTTTTAGGTGTACCGTTTAATGATATTAAGTATATTCACAGTATTGTGTGAACCATCACCACTAGCCATTCCCCCCACTAGTTTCATTTTATGTCTTTAACTTTTCATTTTTTTCTCTCTCTTTTTGGTGGCTTAAACATAAATTTTCTCTCTCAACTCTAAGTCCAGTGTGTTGACAGGATTGCTTCGCTCCATGATGTCACCGAACTCCTTTTATTTTTCTATTTGGTTTCCCACTGGATTGGTTTCTCATTTTATTGTCTAACTCAAGATCTTAAAGAATTTTCTCTTGTATTTTCTTCTAGAGGTTTTGTTGTTTTAGATTTTTACATTAGTTTGTTGAATGTTTTGCACAGTGTAAGGTAAGGGTCATGGTTCATTTTTTTGCCACACAGATATAGGTTGCTTTGGCAGCATTTGTCATAAAGGCTAGTCTTTCCTTAAAGTTTGTCTTGGTCTGCTCAGACTGCCCTGACAGTACTACAAACTATATGGCCTAAAGAATAGAAATTTATTTTCTTCCACTTCTGGAGGCTGGAAGTCCAAGATTAAGGTCCAGCAGGATTCAAGTTCTCATGAGGGCTAATTTCCTGGCTTGCAGATGGCTGATTTCTTCCTGTGATGTTTGCTATAGGTTTCTCATAAATGCTCTTTATCACATTGAGAAATACCTTTTCTTTCTAATTTGTTGAGAGTTTAATTTCTTAAATCAGGGAAATCTCTCTTCTTTAAAAAAATTTTTATAGCATTTGCAGCAACATGGATGGATCTAGAGAATATCATATTGAGGTAAGTCAAAGAAGGACAAATATGATGTCACTTGTATATGGAATCTAAAAAAATAATACAAATTAAAACTATGTGCAAAACAGACTTCAGAAAACAAACTTATGGTTACCAAAGGGGAAGAGGAGGGATAAATTAGGAGTATGAGATTAACAGATGCAAACTACAAAACATAAGATAGATAACAAGGATTTACTTTAAAACACAGGGAAATATTCAGTATCTTATAATAACTCATAATGGAAAATAATTGGAAAATATCTATAAATCACTTTGCTGTACATGTGAAACTAACACAATATTATAAATCAACTGTATGTCAATTTTCAAAATGCAAAATAGGTGTTCCCATTGCAGCTTAGCAGGTTAAGAACCTGGCTAGCTAGCATCCATGAGGATGCAAATTCGATCCCTGACCTTGATCAGCATGTTAAAGGAGCCGGTGTTGCCGCAAGCTGCAGTGTGGGTCATGGATGTGGCTCAGATCTGGTATTGCTGTGGTGTAGGCTGGCAGCTATGGCTCTGATTCCACCCCTAACCTGGGAGCCTCCATATGCTGAGGGTGTCGCCCTAAAAAGACAAAAATAAAAATAATAAAACTCTTAGGAACCAGCAAGCCAGTGAGAAAGTTTCATGGGAACAAAAGCGTCCGTTCTCTGCCTGGGTGCTGGAACCCACCTCACTAAGCCTGTAAGCCAACCCCATGCTGTTTCTGAAAGTGCTGGAGGGGAATGAGTTGACCCGAAGTAACGGGAGCCTGCCTTTTCCTGGGATCTGGCAACTTGAGGTGTGCCTGGCGCTCCAGGAGATGCTGGGTACGGAAGGCTGTTTTCTGGGCTCAGTGGAATCTGTGTCCAGTTCCACCAGGGGCATAGGTCTGGCTGGTTCAGGAGGCACTGCCCCCACTAATAACTGAGAGATGTGTTCTAGCCTGGCTGTGCTGCCTACCCGGCCATGTGGACTTGGCTACATCACTCAAGGCCTCTGGGCCTAGGTCTCCGTGACAACAACCTGCTCATCTGAGAGCAGCAGTTGTGAGGGATAACACAGCCTCCCAACATGTCTTTCTAAGCACATACTTCACCTTGCCTGGGGTCACAGGAAATTTTTGAAATCAAGGAGGGTGACCAACTGTCCCAGTTTTAGCACTGAAATCCACGTGTGGCCCTGGGCAAACTGGGATGACTGGTCATCCTGGAGTCAACATAGCTGCATACAGAAAAGCGGGGCTGTTAACTTGGGCTCTGTGGATTCCTGGAGCACTGGGGGTGAGTACCCACAAATGCCCTGAATTTATACATAGTACTTTGTGTATGTAAGTACTTATTTGGATACAAGAGCCAAAGCTTTCAAAGAGGTCCTCAACCTAAATGAAAGTTAAGAACAACCTTCTAAAGAGCGACCTTTTAAAGACATTAGGGTTAATGTCATTGTACTTGATGCTGCTTTGATTTTGGCCAGCATCCTGGCTCCATTGGCTGGTATAAGCTTACCTGTTAAATGAAAGGATCAAATGGTTACATATTCAGTTGCTGGGGAAATGTCTTGGGGAACCCACATAAGATGCATAGAACACAGTTGCTAAGGGAAATGCTGGCTGCTGAGAACTGCTTGTGTGGCTAAAGGCTAATTTACCTCAAGGCCAGAGGCATCCAGCAGTCCCTTGTGTTTAATGTTAGCTGCCTGTGGACAGAGCACAGGGAAATAGCAGAAGGTCACTTGACTTTGCCCCATTTTCAATTTGGAGGCCATGGTTCATTCGGGTTCAACATATATTCCATCCAGCTTCCAGCATGTCTTGAAAGCAGAGGCTGGAAATCTGGAAACTACATTGTTGAGACTCCCTTGCAGCTCTAGTTCTGGATTTGTTTTAGTTTCATAAAATGATACATACACATGATATTTAGAAGCTGAAAGTGAGGCAGAGACTGTGCTTTTGATTCTACTATTTCTGCCGACAAGTCTATAGAATGTTTGACTTCTCTGGGGGTGGTGTTAACAGAGGTGTCTATATTTGGTTGTGAGCTATCTTTTTTTTTTTTGGCATTTTAGGGCTGCACTTGCGGCAGCCTATGGAAGTTCCCAGGCTAGGGGACTAATTAGTGCTACGGCTGTTGGCCTGTACCACAGCCAGAGCAACTCGGGATCCGAGCTACATCTGCGACCTATGCCACAGTTTATGGCAACACCAGATCCCTGACCCACTGAGCGAAGCCAGGGATTGAACCTGCATCCTCACGGATACTAGTGGGATTCGTTTCTGCTGCACCACGGCAGGAACTCTTGGTCACGAGCGATCCTGATGTTGAGGAGGTAGGGTCAGAGCATTCACTCTGCAGCTGTGCATGGAGCAGCCGGGGCCTGATTTGGGAGCTGGCAGCTATAGCAGAAGCTTCCTGGTCATGGTGGCTTCTCGTCTGAAGCAGATTCCCGAAGAGGATGTGGTACCAGAACCGAGAAAGCAATTTCCTGATCTTGGAAAAGGAATAGCTCCTTGGTGGTCCTAGTTCTGTAGGAAGCCGTGGGAAGTTATCTCTGAAAGCTCAGCCTAGAGTCCATTTCTTCAGTAACTCTCAAAGCCATTTAATATCCTGAGATAAATCTCTTTCTGCCTAAACCAGCTGGAATGGATTTTTTTTTTTTTTTTTTGCTTTTCTTAGGGCTGCACCTGTGGCATTTGGAAGTTCACAGGCTAGGGGTCTATTTGGAACTACAGCTGCTGTCCTACACCACAGCCACAGCCATGTGGGATGCAAGCTGCATCTGCAGCCTACACCACAGCTCCCAGCAACCCCGGATCCTTAACCCACTGAGCAGGGCCAAGGATCAAACCCGCATCCTCATGGATACTATTTGGATTCTTTACCACTGAGTCACAATGGGAACTCCTGGAATGGATTCTGTTCTCTAAACCCAAACTCTGATCAGTACAGGGCAGAGACAAAACATGTCATCACTAAAAAAGTATGCTGATTTTGTTAAGATACCTCTCTAATCCCATCAAGGAAATGCAATGTCTTCTGAAGTTTTACTCCTAAAGTTTTACTGGAATTTCACCGATCTAAGTATTAAACTAAAAACAAATCGGACATCAATCCTATCTTGTCTGTGATGAGGTAATACTGATTTGGTGTCCTGGATAGCAGTGATTTGGCCAGTATTTACTTAGAATTGTTCAGAGATCAAAGGCTCTTCATTTGCTAGATACTAATATACAGAGATGTACACTGAGGCAGGGGAGGGAAGTGATCAGATTTACTGTAATGCCAAAGATGCTCCTTCAAAGATAGATCTATTCACTATGTGAACTCCTCGCCAAGCAATAGTGGCTCATTTCTCTGTTTACCTGGATTGTGACAGGGTCCCTGAGAAGTGGACAGCCCTCTCAGGGCCCCAAAGCCAGACTACCATTTATAAATTGGTACACTGGCGTGCGTTCATTAGCAGCCTTTGAGCTTGGTTAGTGTGAAACCACTTCCTAATACCTGATCACCTCTGGACAACCGATAAAATGGAGCTTCTGGACCTGCCCCACTGAGGACTAGACCTTGACCTTGGAATTCTGGTACCTCCCCCGCGTCACCATCACCCAGGCCCAGACGTCACAGGAGACTCTGCTTGAAACAAAGACCATGTCTCTCGTGGCACAGTTGATTGGAAGAACATTCCCAAGGGGCGCTGTGGAGCTTCCTGAGTGGAAATGCTTACAAATTTTATTACTAAAAATTTTTAACAATATATAGTGAAAAACAGTTGACTTCTTGACCAGACCAGTCAGGGAGTAGTCATAATCCTGCTTGTCCTGGGGAAAGCTGCCCTCCCGAGGAACCAGGCAGGCGAGTACTCTCCAGCCTGTGTTTGATAATGGTTTTTGCCCCCTGAATCCATGATAATACTTTAGAAAAGATGACAGATATCGAGTCACTTCTTTTTTTTTTTTTTTT
>PVHT021183518.1:20944658-20987919 GCA_004024745.2 Catagonus wagneri | reverse complement strand
CCCCCCGGGTTACCCCATCCCTGGGACTGCATCTTAACAGTGGTGCCACAGAGAAGACATCCTTCATCTTTTCCATTCTGTGGCTCCTGTGACTGGGTGAGAATATTCAAGAATTCCTGGAAGGCTGGTGTCTATTTTACTGAAGCCTGAAGAAGGTTAGCTGGAGAGGATCTGAAGCGACTTCAGTGGAGAAACAGGATGAGAAGCCTTCTCTAGAGGGGAGTCTCCTTGGGCAACAGGCTGGGGAGCAGCTAAGCGGATGTGTGGTACGCCTTCCGTGACCCGTCATGACACGAAGGAGGCGTGTCGGGAGGGATGAGGGCTCTGGGGGTGGATGGTGTGGTCACAGCCCGGATGAAGTGGGTTGGGGTGGAACCGCAACTCGTGAGACACAGACACTCAGCCACGGGCAGGGCTTCACGCCACTTTCCGCCAAGGTCACCTGGGGCCCCGAACTCCAGGAGAGCCTGCCCTCGCTTCGGTGCGCTGACGCTGCTATCTTGAAGTTTCTAATAACTGCAGAAAATGGGACCATGCAAATTGTGTAGCTGGTGCTGGCTGCAGATTACTAAGTCTTCAAGGAGAGGGAGAAGGAGACTTTTAAAAGCAGTCTTTCCACAAACACCTGGACCAGATCCAGGAAGAAGCAGGGAGCCGGTTTCGGCGGTTCAGGTGGAATTCCGCGGCCCTGCGGCGGATTCTCGGGCGGTCCTCTGGGGAACCTGGCGGTGCGGTCACCAGGAGGCCGGCGGCCCAGCCCCCGAGGGGACCATTCCCTGCCGCCCTCCTTGCTCTGACCGTGTTTTCCGACCCCCCTTACCACCTGTGTCGGAGGAGAGTTTGGAAAGTGGCCGGAAGGAGGCCCCTCTGTCCTCCATCTCATAGCGAACAAGGGACATCGGCTGGTTTTTAGACAAAACCAAACCCAACTGCGCAGAGGCTGCTTCTCTAAAGCGGAGGTGATGTTGGAGTTAGGTCGAGGATCCGGTGTTGTCAGTGCTGTGGCGAGAGTTCAGTCCCTGGCCCCGGAATTTCTGCACACCACAGGTGTGGCCACAAAGGAAAAAAGAAAGGAAAAGAAAGGGTTGGTGATGGGAACCTGGGAGGACCAGCTACATTCTGGAAAGACAAGGAAAAGTTTAAGATAAGATCGACCGAAGTGGTTGCTGGGGAAAAATCCAACCAGATGAAAAGCCACCCGATGAAAGCCAGGTTCTAGTTTAGGATTAAACACCAACAAACAGCAGCAGGAAAGCAAACCACAGAACGTAGAAAAGTGGGCATTCTGGCTGAGCTGGACCTCACTATCCACCCATGGTGGGAAGCCTGTGGACCGAGGCTGCATGACACACCCCAAACGCAGGTCCCAGGGAAGGGACTAGGGTACTCTCAGCTTAGTCATCTAACCTCAGAGCCCCAGGGCTCGCCGGTTTCTGTCCTTACAGATCAATTTCATTAAATGCTGTAGTTGCCCCTGCCCCCTACCGGCCATCTAGGCTCAAAACCTGGACCCATCAGTCTTGCTTTAATCCCAGCCTCTGGGTTTCTCTGCGGGCCTCTGAGGTCAGATCCCGTTACTTCTGGCTGGTTCTTATGCGTCACTGTGTCAGTCTCTGCAGCGCTGGTTAATATGCCTGTTTGCCAGAGAAGCATTTCCGTGTTCAGCTGACTGTAAAGTTCCTCTGCTCAAAAATCATCAGAGGCTCCCGTTGTTAAACTTCATGCTTTGGCTTTCAAAGTCCATCTAGAATTTCACCGCAACCTGGTGGGGTCATACCGTTCTCAGTGTCACCTACATTCTGCGTAGAATGAGCTATTCACTGTTTCCTGGTTTTCTAGTTCGGTGCCTTTACTCATCAGTTTCCTCATCAGCGAGACCCCAACTGTGCCCACCCTCCAAGTCCAGCCACCTGTCTCCCTGGTCCCCGGCCTCAGCTGACAACCGCTGAGCCTGACTCGGCTTCCTCTAACCCATGACACCTCTCACGGTATGTGGCACCTACAGGCACTCAATTAACAGTATTAAAGAGTCATACTTCTTCTTTCTTCTTCTGTGCATCTCGACCCCTAAATGCTGGTGTTCCCTGAGGCGAAGTCTCCCTCATGCAGCCCTTCTCACTTGACACACATCCCTGGGGGAGTCTCATCAGCTCAGCCACCAGGGCTCACTGACCATTCACATGCCAACAAGCTTTCCAGTGCACACTGAACGGTCCTTTCTCTTGGACCTCAGAATAAAGGCTTCCATATATCTCCATCTGGAATGTGCCCTCTGGTACCTGGGTGTGGTCCATAGGCTCCTTAGGTCCGATAGCTCCAAAACCGAAGTCCTTTACCTTCCATATCTGCTCCACTCAACCACCTGAATCCCTTCCCGTATGCCAGTCCCTCTGCTGATGCGTCAAGGCAGCCCAGCAGTATGCATTCTTGATGCCCTCTGATGCCATGCTCGTCCAAGGCCATGTCCTGTCAGACCAACCTCTTGAATATCCCCTGTGTCTCTCTCATCCTTTCTGTCCTTTTCTTTCCTGAACTGTTGCTACAGCTTCCTACCTGGTCTTCTCTGCAGAGGATGTTTCAGCCAGTAGGTGCTGAGTGCCTATCAGAGGTGGATTTACCTGGGTGCTAATGGCACCTCTTCCAAGGGGCCTAATTTTGTATTTTGCAGTTCTGTGTTCTTTGTCTTAAAAAGAGTCCCCAAACTACACAAGTTTCAGAGTCCCCAAAGTCTGGATCTACCCTTGGTGACAAAGGAATATAAACTTTAGGGCCTGAAAAGACCGAGTTGAAACAACAACAGAAATATTATTAGCTACAGAATGGAAAATTGCACAATTGATACAATAACAAACAAGGAATTGTCTACCAAACCTAATGCTATGTATGCTTCATTAGCTGTAAAATTTTTAACTCCTAACACTTTATTTACCCTTGAAAATGATTTGTGGGCTAGATTTTCTCTTTGCAAGATGTCCTGAGTGTGTGTGACACTTGTGACGAAATCCTAGCTGATCACAAATTGTGTTGCTCATAGACATGTGATTTCCAATGCAAAATTATAAAATCTTCTTTCAGAAGTTTTTGCAGGAAAAAAATATTTGGATGTGGGACCTAGTCACTGACTCATATCCATAGCATTCTCCCAGAGCGCTGCTCACAGGGCTGTCTTACTGGTGATCGCTTTGTGGAGTGACTGATCACCGCTTTCCCATATTATATATATTGTCAAGCCTTGTTCTTCACAGTAGTTATGTGCTGTGAAGTTGCTGCAAACAGCAGATTAGCAGATTCTGAACCATTGCTCCTGGAGAAAATACTGGGTTAGCTTCCTCTGGGTCTGGTCACGGCATTTTCATCAGTAGCTCAATACAGAAACTTGTTTTATGTTTCTTTTTCAAGACACCCAGCTTAATATATGTGTCTTACAAATAGTTAAATGCACAATTTCTGTATAATGAAACATGAGCCGAGAAGGGTTTAATATTTTCCTGATCCTGGGTAAGGTCACTGTAAATTTTTTTTGGCTTTCTGCCTCAGAATGGTATCTACTATGCTTTAAAAAAAAAAGTCATTTCATGAATTCCTAGGTTCAGCCACTTTCTGTTTTCCATAACTTGATCATGCATTATAGATATTAATTACTTTAGCACTTTTTGGATCAGACTCACAGATCAATGAATTTCTTCCTTTTTATTTTTTCTGAATGTACCAAATGATCGCTTCATTAACACTGAACTCATGACCAACAGCACGATCAGTTGCCTGAAGAAAATTTATCTATCCCTTCCAGTTTCTCCATAAAGCGCGTTGCAGCCTTCATGGGGTTAGAACACCGGACAGCACTTCAGCGCCACCCTTGGGGCCCTCAGAAATAGCAACATCAGTGAAGAGCAGAAAAATGTGAAGCGTGCTAAACAGACTGTGAAAAGGGTACTTGTTTATAGTATGAGCTGAAACAAGGAGGCAGAGCGTGGCCTCGTTTGACCTCAGCTGGGACTGTTGTGTCTCTTTCCCTCTCTGTGCGCGTCCACAAATGACTGAGCAAGTGCCATGAGCAGTGACTTTGGAGTTAACAAGATTACACTTTGGCGAATAGGTGAATTTGCAAATATGGAATCAGCAAATCCTGAAGGTTGACTGTAAGCTACTTGAGAACAGGTGCTACGCCCCAGTATTTCTATCCCTCGTGCTTAGTATACAGGGGGTCATAGAGAATCGTGGAAGGAAAGGAGGAGGGGAGGAGGGTCAGATGTCCTCTCCTTGCTTGGCTCATCCCCGCTGGAGCCAAACACTCCCCTCTGAGCTCTGCTCTGATCATGACATCATAGAGGTAGATGAATCCATCTGCAGAAGCAGACAGATGAGCTATTCATATGCCCGATGAATAGATGCTTTTAATTTCATTTAATGTTATTTCTTATAAAAATATTGCCTCCCTCACCAGCTGGTGAAGTCCTAAAGAACAGAATCTCTCTCACAGTTATTTATTTATTTTTAATGACTTGAAAGGTTGGATCAGAGGATCTCTGAAGCTCTTTCCACTTGCTAAAATTGCCATTAGGGTCAAAGCCACAGAGCTCATCCACCAAGGGACTTAAGAGGCAAATGTAGTCAAACCACTTAGATGAATTTTACATTAGTATCCCTGGCAAATGGCACAGTGCATGGTGCATGGTAAACACTCAATAAATCTTTGTTAAAATGTAATGTAATTAAATTATAGGAATGAATGATAACTGTTTAACCTGCAGACTGTGGCAGCTCTCAGTACCAGAGTACACGGGTGTGTCTGTCCTTTTTTTAGGATATATGGGCTGGTGGCCTGACAGCCTAGCCTGGTTCCTTTTTCAGAGATGAAGATTATTAAAAGTTCAAAGAGGTACTCCCTTGTGGCCCAGTAGGTTAAGGATATGGCGTTGTTGCTGCTATGGCTCCTTGTTGCTGCTATGGTGCAGGTTCAATCCCTTGCCTGGGAACTTTCACATGTCACAGGTGCAGCCAAAAAAAAAAAAATTCAAAGAAATACGCCTATATATATATATATATATATATATACATATACATATACATATATATATATATTTAGGATATATGGGCTGGTGGCTTGATACCCTAGCCTGTTTCCTTTTTCAGGGATGAAGATTATTTAAAAAGTTCAAAGAGATACGCAAATATATTTTTATGTAAGCAGCTTTTTCATTTGTAATCTTATTAGAAGATCTTATTAAAGGAAAACACATTTCTCTCAGTGACATCAAAGATTGCCTTTGAAACTAAGAGAAGCAAATAAAGAGGTTTATAGCTCAAGGAGAAAATATCAAATTGTTCCAGTGTTTGGAAGAAGAGCTCAGACTAATGAAGAGAAATCACAGGGAGCCAGCAATTGATTACGCATAGAAAGGGATACTTTATGCAGTAGGAAGGGACTTCCCGGAAAGTGTGTGTGAGGAAAGAACGCCTGTCAGAGATGCGTGTGGGTGATTCCTGGGAAGGCTGGTGGCCTGGGGGCAGGGACCTGGACACACACCAGTGTCACCAGACCTCCCCAGCGACAAGACCCACCTGAGGCTCCCTGTTAAACGGCACAGGTTGCCAGGTCTCCTTCCAGAAGGAACTCAATTCAGTAGGTTGTCTGAGCTGGGGAATGGAGATTTTTTCAATAGGTGAATTTCATCCTAAGGAAAGTTTGGGAGGCCCTGGATTTTAAAGGACTTCTGAGGTTCTTTCGGTTCCAAGGCTCCCGTTTGGTTGAAGTCCCAGAGGCTACTGGTTCACCCCATAACATTTTCAGTCACACGGAGTGAACCTCTCAGATGAATTTTTATGTCAGTCGAGATACATTAATCATATTCCCTAAAAGCAGGACCCATCCCACAGTGTTTCCTCCAATAAGGAATCACCTTAAGGCTACAATCAAATAGCCTGACCACACTTAGCCTTTTAATTTTCTTAATGCTAAAAAGTGATGATTAGTCATTGAGATGAACCATGCTGTGACCTCAGGAGGATGTAGCAGGGGACCCTGGTTGTCTAAGGACATGCTGGTGGCAGCAGGTTGGGTGGCAGACGTGTCCCTTGAGGGCATTACTTGGCTCAGAATGAAAATGCTTCTGCCCCCAGTCCCTCAAAGGACTAAGCAGCTGTGGCCGACCCGGTGGCCTGGGTCAGTCTGCTCAGGGACTCGGCAAAACCAGCATCTTCTGAAAGGACCCAGGTCTTTCTCACCTTTCCTAGGATCAGAGGTGGAGCAGAGTCTTACGTTCAAATTTTGTTTTTAATGATTTTTATTTTTTCCCATTATAGCTGGTTTACAGTGTTCTGTCAATTTCCTACCATACAGCAAGGTGCCCCAGTCCCACATACATATATACATTCTAAATTTTGTTTTTAGAGGAGGGTTTTTGGCACCTAGCAGCAATAATTCCACCCCTCCACCAACAAATAGAAAATCAACCTGCAACCCTCTTCCTGCTGGAGGGAAGGTGGACTGTAACCTGCTGGTCTGAGAATCACTCCGGAGCCAGGGGCTCTCGGGCCTACTGTCTGTTAGCACGTCACAGGGCTTGGTAAGTGCAGGGACATGGGGCGTTTTGGAACAGACACAGTGTCTGGTGCTTCGCAGACTCAGCCGTGTATCTGGTCACCTGAGATTTTGTTAAAATGTAGATCTTAATTCTGCAGGTCGGGTGTGAGGTCCGAGGTTCTGCCTTTCTAACGACCTCCCCGATGATGCCATGGATCACATTTGAGTGGCACTGTCTCAGAGGATGCTATAAGAATCGAGAAAATCAGCGGTGGGGCTGCCAGTGACTAGGGGAAGTGAGGAGGTGCCAGAAGGGCTGAGAAGAGGGAGGAGGATGGAGCTCCCGCGTGGCCTCGGCTGGCAACCTGGGAGAGAGAAAGGAGGGGCTGGGGACACAGATGGCAGCCCAGCCCCATGAGAATGTTTGTGTCTTCTCTCTCTAGTTGCACAACAGAATCACCTGGGAACTCTTAAAAAAATGAATGGCACTTGGGTCTTGTACTCAGAAATTCTGATTTAATCGCTCTGGGGTCTGGTCTGGACATGGGATTTCCAAAAGCTCCCAATGTGTTTTTGGTGTGCATGGGCTGGCCGTGTCCTTCTCTAGCAGAATGATGCAGGGGTCTCGGGAGCCTGATCTCAGGGGGGGCTGGGATGAGCCCAGTCAACATGCAGTGGGAGGTCAAGGGGAACCGTGGAGCAGGAGTGGTCCAGTCCTCCTTTCCTTTATCCCTCCGGGAGAACCGGAGAGGCGTAAGATTCTTGTGTGACCTGAATTTCTCTGCCAGGAGACTGTGTCCCTGAGGCTTATGGCTCGGGGGTTCCCTTGCCTGTCTCAGCAGAGAAGTGTCCGGGGGCGGGGAATGTCTTTTCAGGTGCCATTAGGCCCGGAGAGGCCTCCTAGGCAGACAAGTGGGTGTTTTGGGATCCTGCTCTTTTCTGTAAAGGCAGTGTAGACAGGCAGTGTAGACAGAGGGCAGGAGCTGGAGAGACCTGTGCTCTGCCGGGTGCGGCCACTCTCCCCTGGGAGGCCAAGCTGTCCCTTCCCCTCTTGGCGAGCTGGTGATTCTCAACCTGAGCTACAGACTGGAGTTACAGATTAAAATTCTGGCTTCTGGGTATTTGCCAGATTCTGGTTTAACAGGTCTGGGATGGGGCCCAGGCATCTGCATTTCTAAAAGCTCCCCTGATAATCACAAGGCGAGTCAGGGCCCAGGCAGTCCCTCCTTGCTCTGGAGTCCTGTGGTGCTGGGCCCCCTCCGCTGGGGCTTGGGGCTTGTGTGCCAGCCCCTCCCATTCCTCCCCATGCTTCAGACTCAAGAAAATGTGACAGGATGTCCTCCTTTGCCAGGTGTATCCGATCCGTTGCCTGTTTCTGCGGCAAACTTGGTGGCTTAAATAGCAAGCATGCTTGTTAGCTTACGGTTCTGAGGTCAGAAATCTGATGTGGGTCTCCACGGCAGGGCTTGCTGATTTCCAAAGCTCTCAGAGTCATCACTTTGTCTTTTCCAGCTTGCATTTCATACACAGGGCCCCCTTCCTCAACTTTGCAGCCAGCTGTGGCATCCTTCTGGCCATTCTTCCAAAGTCACATCTGCCCCCAACTAATAATAGCTTGGAAAAGTTCCCTGCTTTTAAGGACTCGGGTCATTAGACTGGGTCATTAGATAATCCAGGACAAGCTCCCCATCTCCGGGTCCTTAACTTTATCACATGGACAGAGCCCCTGCCGCTCGGGGAGGTAACAGCCCACAGGTTCCAGGGATTCAGACATGGAACTATTCTGCCTGTCACGCCTGAGCTGACACCTCCCTTCGCTCCCCTTCCCCCCACTCTGTTTGCCCCCCACTCAGTGGCTCAGCTGATCCGCGGGAACCTGTGAGGCTTTGGATGCAGCAAGGCCCATCTGAGTGTGACTGGGGTGTGTTTGGTTCGGGGCCAAGGTGGGTGGACTGAGAAGTAAAAGAGTGAGGCGGGGCAGCCCGACTCAGAGCTAAAACACGGAGGCACCTGTCAGAGAACCGTGAGCAAAGAAAAGTGTATTTCATTTTGAAGTGAGGAAAAAACCAACATTTGGCTTTATTCTGTACCTGTTTTCCAATGTGGGTACCCTAGGGTTGATTACAGTGTTCAAAAGAACACAAGCAATTCTGTTCCATTTGTGCTGAATTTGGGGACCAAAACAAATCCATATGGAAGGTCCAAGGGCACTTAGCACCTGTGGATCCAGGCGGCAGCTAAAACGCAAGCTGCTTGGCTTCATTATTCTGTTTGTTAAGAGTTCACCTAATAGCAATGCTCTGGCTGTTCTTTCACCTGGCCTCTCAGTGTTCCTGTTGGTGTTAGCTGCAATCATGAGGCTGTTGGCGGTTCAATTCTAGAACAAAATGTGTGCAAGATGAGGCCTTGATCTTTGGCCTGTTCTTCTATAGTGTCTCAGTCCTCTGTTTGGCAGAAAGCTTCAATTATAAGGAGCTTTCTTGGCAGAGAAGCAAAATCTTTGCTTTGAAGTCAATTATGTTTGATATTTTAGGGATTAACAACCCAAGATTTAATATCTGTCCTCTCCCCAGTGGTCATGCGTTTAGCTGTGTGTTCTTAGGAAAGTCACTCAACCTCTCTGAGTCTGTATCTAACGCCGCCTCTCTTACTGGCGGTACATGATGACTCTGGAAGGAGTGCTATGGTTGGGTTCCTGGCCTCTGCATGTGCTGGGGAGGGCGGGGGGGGACATGGGAGAGGGAGCCCGCTGGCTCCATCGTGGCCATAGCGTTCCCCCCTCACCCCCTCCCACCCCTGTCTGGACCAGAAGTAGAAACCCCAGACAGACAGGGGATGACTCCATTCAGCTGAGGGAAGAACAGAGTGGACAAGCAGAGAGACGAGGAGATGCAGGGAGAAGGGGGAGGGAACGACCGACAACTTGCCGGTCCTGCGACCTCAAGCTCCCTTCACCTGCCTGTCTGGCCTGGTTTCTATCTCTTGTACCCAGAAGATCTTTGTGTAGGATGCTTAGGGATCAGGATCTAGAATGAGGCCTGAATTTTGTACATCGCACCATTTTTTTATACTTTCTGTACAGCATAATTTCTTTTTACGGCTGCACTTGCAGCATATGGAGGTTCCTGGGCTCGGAAGCTGCAGCTGAGGCCTGTGCCACAGCCACAGTAATGCCAGCTCCTTAACCCGCTGAGAGAGGCCAGGAGTCAAACCCTGGTCCTCACAGAGACAACGTTGGGTTCTTAACCTGCTGAGCTGTAACAGGAACTCCTCATTTCTTATTTACCTTTTGTTTCTTATTTGCCTTTTGTTTCCCGGTAATAGTTGATACCGAGTCTTTCGAATTCTGAATTTAAAAGCCCGAGTTCTGCCTCAGTTTGCTTAAGGAAAACCGGGGGGATCTTGCCCGAGGACCGGCGGCAGCCGTGATGGAGGTGAGAGGCCCGAGAGGAGGAGAAGTTCTGAGCTCGGGGGCCCTCCCGCCTCGGCCAGCTCCTTCCCAACTTAAGCCTCACCCGGAGTGACTGTTCTTGCTGGGGCCATCATTCCTTTTAGAGCCTTGTGTCCTCACTGTAACATGAGGAGGCAGATCCAGGGAGCTTTCTAAGTCCCCGTTGCCCTGAGATTCCAGGAAAGCGGGGCTGACTCCCTGTGGTCATGAACTGGGCACTGGAATCCCGTGAGAACCCAAAACTTCCTAGAGGAATCAGTCTCCCGGTCAGGCAAGCACTGGAGAGGCTTTTTCCATAAATACTGGCCCTTTATCTGCATTCACCTCAGCCCCCTTAGCCTTTCCTGCCCCCCGCCCCGGGCACTAAGACCATTTGCTAAAGAAACTACAGAGGCCGCCCAGGTGGCTGCCCGGGTTCCCACTTCAGCCTCATCACACCCTCCTAATGCCTCTCTCCAATTGACTTTGCTCCCCTCCTTCCACGGGCGGAGGTATAACCTCTGTGCAGCCGTCATTTCATTTCTGACCCTGCACCCCACCTAATCGGGACCCGAGGCTAGAAGGGAGAGGAGGCTCACGCAGTGTGGACGCCCAACATTCACTGACTGGTTGTCTTCTGAGCACAGAGCCAGTCCCTGAGTTACAGAACATCAGGGCTGGCAGAGCCCTAATAAATCATCTGGGCCGCCTGCCCTGTACTTTCCAGATGGCAGCCCTTACATGCAGAGGTTAAGTGACTTGCTTAAGGTCACACAGCAGAGCGAAGGCCAGAATTCAAGATGTCCTGTCACCAGTTCGTTGAGCTCCCCTCTCTGCCCCGAGGCTGAGGGAGGGTGAAGATGATTGATCAGTTGGTATAAGCATAAAATGAAGGAAAACAGACACATATGCCTTAAGGGCTTTAAATCAATAAGAACCCTGGATGGGAAATACAAATAGCAAAGGCATTTTGAGAAACTTGACATTGGAAAGTATGAAGGTAAACTCTTCCGTGCAAAGGATGATCACGTTAGGAAAACGTGAGAGAATTTTTTTTTTTTTTTTGGAGGGGAAGATTCTTTACCAAATTGTTTTTCCTTTCCTGCTGCATTTGTTCTCTAATCCACGTTCCCATCGGCACACAGCACTATTCTCCAGCTATTTTTCTTCTCCTTGACATATTTATCACCTTATTTTCATATTATCCTATAAACCTTGGTATACATAGCTTTTAAAGCAGCTATTTTTAATGCAAGATGACACACCAAGCTTTGAACCCCCTAATAAAACTGACGGGGGACATCTGGCACTAAAACGATTACATTTCCTCCCTAGAGAAGCTTGCTATCATTTGCTATCTTTAAAAAGTAACACAGGAATGAAAACAGGTTGATGTGCTGAAAATAAGAAGACAATGACCAAAAGCACATCTTTTCCTACTTCAGGTTAAAATCCTCCAGAACAGTTGACATTGAGAATGAACATTTGTAGCATTTTCATATATTCAACTGTGACTATATACAAGTGCCACTCAGCTATTAATTTTTCTTCACAGGGATAGAAGATAGCACTAAGTAGGGTATTGAATTTAATTAAAAAAATGCAAGCAGTATAGCTTCTATGAAAAGAAAGCATTTTTATTTCTTTGGTGAGCTCAAAACTCGATATTCTTGTGTCTTTACGTAACAACCTTGGTTAAAATGCTGCTCCAGGAGGTCCCCGGGAGATGCCTGGAGGGTCCACAGACACCCTAGATGTTGTCAGGTGTGTGTTTTTTGACTTTCCAGGAGGACAAGGAAGCTGTGACTATGGCTTCTGGGCAAGAGTCACCTAGGCCTACATTAGTCGAAGGTCACACAGCAAGGCTCCCAGACCTGGGGGAGGACGGGTGGGTTGTGTCTGAGACCCTCTGTGGAAAGTGAGACAGTTTTTCTGCCCTTCACGGTTCTTGATCAAAGGTCTACCTATTATCTGAGACTTGTGCTTGCTTGCTCTTTGGATTGTTTATTTTTCTGCCAACAGCGGCATAGCTGTCTTAGAGAAAACTCTATTTATATCGGAAATAAGATAGACTTACTTTAGCTGCAGTAAGAGAAAAGGTCGAGACTGGAGGTCAGTAGGGACCCTCAATTTCTTCGCTACGCTACGCGGAACAGGAAAATGGACTGGGGACAGTCACGTGGGAGCCTGGCCAGCTGATGGGAGCCATTCCCCTCCCCGCCCAGCCCTCCCCACTACTGGGGGAGCTTTTCCTGTACCAGTGCGGAGGCCTCAGTTTATCCAGAAAGTTCGACCTAGAGCAAGCATGTTTTTGGGCATCTCACCTACAGATGCAGCCCGAGAGCACCTCAAACAACTACGCTACTAGTTGGAACTGAACAGGGCCACTTCATGTTGTACAGATGAGGAAACTGAGGGCAGGAGAGGTGAAGGCCTAGCCCAAGGCCGGGCAGCTGGTTAGCGCCTGAGCAAAAACTTGAACACAGCGCTCTTCATTCCCAAATATTCTCTCTAACCAGTCAGGACTGCAAAGGCCATTAATGTGCAGATATTGATTAATCTGCCCCTCCCTTCTGGAAGTCTCAGATTTCTTTCCCTGCATTCTCTCGCTTCAGTTGCTTTCATTTACATTTGTCTCAGGGCAGAGAATGCGTCTGCTCCAGGATGTGTTGGGATTTTTTTTCTGGCACAAAATTAAGCGTAGGACATGCCTGGGTTTCTGCATTCAGGGCACTCACCCGTACTGGACAACGCCCATCAGTGGCCCAGCAGGGCCAATGTCGAGAGCTTGAGCAACATCGGCCAGGAACTGCTTCTGGATTCGGAATCGCCGTTTGCCGATGCTGGAGCTCCCATCGATCAAAAACGACAAGTCGATCTTGCAGCCTGAGGCAGGGAAAAGGGCTCTGTCATTCCGCTTCTCTCCCACTGCTTGCACCACTCACTCCCCTCTTCCCACACCCGAGCCCCCTTGAGAGTCCAAGGAAAAGAAGTTAAAAAAAAAAATGCAGCAAGATGGAAGGTATATTCATTTATTCCATAACGGATTTTCACCGGGCACCAAGGTCCTGGACACTGGTCTGGTACTGATTCCCATGTCAGTTTTGGAATTCTCTGTATTCGCCATACTTGGAGGCTTCAGAAGCACTGGCCTCCCGGTCAAGACCAAGAAGGCCCTCAGGATGGTCTCCTAGGCTCAGACCCCACTGCCCACCCCACTCCAGAGGGGGACATTCTCTCAGACAGTCTCTAGGGCTGTGGTCTTTAACGTTTGAGAAGTGCGTCTTGGCTCTTCGTAAAAGTAGGAAAGAATCTGCAGGGCCCGTGCCGAGGGGAGGGCAGGAACTGCAGAATGAAAAATTGATACCGAGCTTATTCTTCACGTCCCCAGGTGGGGCAACCCTAGAAATTATCCACCTGTGTCGACAGATATCTGTACTTCTTTGTAGCTATCTTAGACCTTTGTCCCTTTCTTTTAGTTGTGATGGAGACTAGGACAGTTCTGGTTGGGATCTGGGGGACTCTGGAAATAGATGAAGGTTATGATGGAGATGGGGATGGTGGAGCTGTGAGTTCAACCTTTCAAATACCTTTATGTGGTGCAAAATCCACATAAGTGAATAGAAGTTAGTATCTTCTTTGCTCTGGACGAAATTCTGTCATTTCAGCGTGATAACGCTGATTATTCAGTGCTGATCACAAGTTCTTATTGGGAGGTGTATATCCCGTTAACTAATAAAACATGAGGAGTGAATTCTTTAACAACTGCAATTTGGGAGACAAAAGTATTTCAAAGCCGAGTTCCAGGAATTCCCGTTGTGGTGCAGCGGAAACGAATCCAACTAGGAACGATGAGGCTGTGGGTTCGATCCCTGGCCTTGCTCAGTGGGTTAAGGATCCGGCATTGCTGTGAGCTGTGGTGTAGGTTGCAGACATGGTTCAGATCTGGCGTGGCTGTGGCTGCAGCATAGACTGGCAGCCATAGCTTTGATTAGACCCCTAGCCTGGGAACCTCCATATGCCAAGGGTGCAGCACTAAAAAGACACACACACACACACACACACACACACACACATGCAGGGTTCCATAGGGGGAAAGAAGAGAGACAGTAAATACTGTCTGGCGTTGCAGTAAGCTGTGGTGTAGGTTGCAGTCGTGGCTCGGATCTGGCGTTGCTGTGGCTGTGGCGTGGACCAGCAGCTGTAGCTCCAGTTTGACCCCTAGCCTGGGAACCTCCATGTGCTGTGGGTGTGGCTCTGAAAAATAAAAAAGACAAAAAAAAAAAAGAAAAAGTTCCCAGGCTAGGGGTTGAATTGGAGCTGCCACAGCCACGCCAGATCTGAGCACGTCTGTGACCTATGCTGTAGCTTGAGGTAACACTGGATCCTTAACCCACTGAGTGAGGCTAGGGATCCAACCCATATCCTCACAGGGACAACGTTGGGTCCTTAACCCGCTGAGCCACAACGGGAAATCCAGGGGTGGATATTTTTTAAAAAATGAAAGCGAGAAGTGGACATGAGTTGACACAGTTTTAAGCAGAACTGATGAGAAATAGCCTAGTAAAGAGTGATTCTACAGAACTGGCAGATTAAGGGGAAAAGTTCTATCTGAGAACGAGCTTTATTCTCTTCCTGTGGCACACTGCAGTCCTAACCAGAGAAGCAGGCGATGACAGGGACCTCTCCAGGCCCGGGTGACTCTGCTCTATCTGAAATCAGTGCCTTGACTCACTAGGACCTCGCAAGCTTTTAGTCCTTCCTTGTCTGCCTGGACCTTCGGGGCCTGTCAACTCTTCCTTTTCTGCTGGCTTTCCCCGTCGTTTTCTGTCCCCAGACTGCCTATGCCCAAGCATGATTCTTGATATAAAGACTGGAAGAAGCAATTAAAATCAAGAAGAGGAGTTTAAAGATGCCCCTAAAGCCCAGGATAAAGCGAAAGAACTGCTCTATAGTTTGGCGTGTTCCCTAAACGAAGCAAACCAGTCTTTCTTAGGTCTGGGCTTGCGATATGAGTTTCCGCCAGCAGGTGGCAGTGGTGCTCTTCCAGGCTTGCTGACTGTCGGCACTTACAATTTGCTGGAAATGCCGATTTCCAGGCTCCACCTGACCTACTGAAATCAGACCTGCAGTTTAGCAAGACCCCCAGGTGATCTGTACACACATGTCAGTTTAAGAAGCACTCCTGAAGAGCGGTTTCCCTTCCAGATGTCAGCGGATTCATTGAATACGCCTTTTAAAATAAAAATTTTTTCTTTTTCCTTTCTTTCTTTTTTTGGGGAAATAACTGTTAATTAGAGTAAGGGCCATAGAGAATTTTCTTTCTGAGTGAATTTTCACATGGATTTTGTAGCATCTATTTTGGTTCTTCCTAGACCATGTTTTCTTTTTATTTCCTATATATCTTGAAATGTATTCAGGATTGACATATTCATTTCATAGGTTTTAAGAAGGTGAGGTGTTTCTTTCATTTGCTTCATGCTCTTCACTCATTAGCCTGATGGCTGATGTTAGGGCCATGTTTGCTCCTTCTTCGCAAGAAGGCTTTAATGACAGTGGCTCTGGCTCAGGGTATGAGCTCACGAGACCCCAGTGGCTTTCTCATACGGAGATGAAAACATGCTGATGTGAAGATGACAACATCAATACAAAAGGACAGAACTGGGTTAGGACAAGTTCAGCGTGATCAATTTATCATGGTCACTGAGGCTGGAGTGGGAGAAGGAAAAGACAGAGTGTCTGTCGGAATCAATCTACCAATTTTATTAATTGCTTTGGTTTTCTTTAACGTGGTACAATTTTATTGATTAATGCCTTGTGTTGGCCAGTATATTAAGCCAGTGTTTCTTAACCCTGGATAGGTTGAAGCTTCATAAGTTGCTTATGAAGCTTCAACAAATAAAGATGCCAGGGAATCACTCCAGGTGGTGTTTCTCGAGGGTCGAGGGTCGGTGGGCAGAGGAATCACGTGATTGAGTAGGTATGGGGTGGACCCGGAGAGGCTGCGTTTCTAACAAGCTCCCAGCTGATGCCGCTGTTGCTGGTCCTCAGTCCACACTGTGTAGCAAGATGGAGGGAGAGTCTGATTCAGTAGTTACGAGGCAGGAATTGACATCTTTCATTTTAAAAAATGTCTGCAGTTGGACTCCCCGCTGTAGCTCAGCAGGTTAAAAACCCGGCATAGTGTCTGTGAGGATGCGGGTTCGATCCCTGGCCTTGCTCAGTGGGTTAAGGATTCGGCCTTGCAGCCGGCTATGGCATAAGTTGCAGAGGTGGCTCGGATCCGACGTTGCCATGGCTGTGCTGTAGGCCTCAGCTACAGCTCCGATTTGACCCCTAGCCTGGGAACTTACATATGTCGTGGGTACGGCCCTAGAAAGAAAAAAGCTGTCTTCAGGTGATTCTCCTACATGGTGAATTGAGACTCAGTTCATCGGTGGCTGACTTGTCACAGCTTTCTAGGGGAATTTGCAGGTGCTCTTGTTGGCTTGCAACACGCAGCTCCCTCCTGGTTTTCCTCTTTTCTCTGGCCTGGTTTTCCTCTTTTCTTTCTGCTGTCTTCAGGTGGCTTCTCTTCCCCCCAGTTAGTCTCAGAGTTCTTCAGGCATAAGTCCTCTGTTTCTTCTTACTCTAGCCTGTCTCCTTAGGTCATACTTCCTGCTTTCATAACCTTGGTCCTGAACTTTGGCTCATCATCTTCTAACTCTAAATTTCCGGCTTGGCTGTTCCTTCTGAATGTCAGACCTGGGCAGTCAACTCTCTACTGGACTGAACGTCTTACCGGCGCTCTCGGCTCCAAGCTGCTCTTCCCAGTAGTCCTCATCCAGCACCATTTACTCGAGTTGATCAAACCGTCTCAAACTGCTCCCTGTCTTGCACCTCCACTGCCACCCCTCTAGATTCTTCCTTCTCTGTCTCTTGAATTTGCCCTTTTCTCCCCATTTATGCTTCCTACTCTGAGCTCTGTCTACCATCATGTCCACTGTCCACCATTCTTGCTGGCAAGCCAGTCGTCTCCTTTCCCTGGCCCTTGTTTGCCCAACTCCACCCCACACTGTTGCCATAGTGATGTTTTAAACATCTGATCCTCCCCCCTCTTGCAGGTGGAGAGTGTAGATCCTTCAAAAGCTTCCCTTTCCCCTTAGAACAAAGTGACAGAAGAGCGGAGATAAATAGATCCAGGGTAGGGGAGAGGTGGGGTTGGGTGGGAGTGAGTGGGGAGAGGGAGAGAGAGCAGATCAGATGTCAAAGCCACTAGGGTTTCTGGTTGTCAGTTAACTTACTTGGATCTCCCTGGGATACTGGCTCCAAAGACTGTGTGCTTAATTCTTCTTTTGGAACAAATCCTGGAAAGAGCAGTAAAACTTTTGGTGACTTCCAAGAACAGGAAGCATCTGGCTTCACCCCAGGGATGGGGACAAAATGAATATTCACACTCAGCTTAGGGGGTCGGCTTCCCGCTCACTGTGCTCTTCTCCACTCCACCCCCTCTTAAGAGATAAAAATGAATGAATATTTACAGACAGCAGGTGCTTACAGTTCATTTGAAGTCAGGCGGCTTGAGATCTGTCCCCTCCTGCTCGTTAACTTATTTTATCTGAGCCTTAGTTTCCTTATCTGAGAGCATCAAGCACTTTACAAGTGTAAATTATCCCTCTATAAAATTCTGAGAATCTCGAGGTCAGGGCATGTGTCTCACTCATCATGTAAACGTTTCTTGTCCCCACACATGAGTCCTCAGTCAGCATTCAGCGACTGAGCGGATGAACATAGATGAATGAGGCAGAGGACAGTCTGATGGGAGTTGGGTGTAGACTGGGGGGGATGAGGTGAGATACAAGCAAGTCAAACAAGAGGGTCTAAAATCCAGCCCTTGGCCTCTAGTGGTCTGAAAGCAGAGTACAGATGCTAAAGAGTTTCAGCAGGCTCTGTGTGTGTGTGTGTGTTGAATTTTGGCCTCAGGGGTTTTCTTTAGAGCTGTTTACCTGGGAGTCAAGTTCACAGATTAATCATATAGGAAACAAAGACAACAGGAATCTTTTTAGGCTTGGTAAGGCCAATGAATTAAACTTGCAGCACCGGAGGTGAGTCCCCTCCCCAACCCATTTCCGGGACGCTGGGCGGCATCTCCCCCCGTGGAGGAAGGTGCTGGGGGCTCTGCTCCTTTCTGGCTGCGGTCCTGAGCTTTCTCCTGGCTTGTTAGTTTTTCCAGTTTGCAAAGCACCTGATTTCATCTTCCCATTAAAGGTCAGTTTGCTCATCCCACTTCCTCACATCATTTAAAAAATTTGCTAATGGCATTTCTCAGCCAGGAGCCCCGGCAGGGGAAGAAGCGCACGCCCAAAGGCCCGAGTCCTCTCCTCCACCTCCCCTGCCCACCCAGCAGCAAAATCGGCCCTCGGACCAAGCGTCGGAAGGCCGCTCTTGCTGTTGGAGTTTCAAACACTCAGTGCAGTAAACAGGGAATACTGGTCACCATGAACGGAAAATCCGAGTCCCATTTGCAAAGAAGGAAGAAGAAATAGAAGGCAAAGTGTGCTCCAGATGGAGTGAGGGTCTAACCCACTTTGAGGACCTGGAACTCACTGCCTTCCCCCTTTCTGTCTTCACACTTCTGCCTCCTTTGCGATCCAGCGTTGTCCCTTACCTCAGGCCTCGCCGTGGGAGTTTCAGTGCCCTTCGTATGGTCACCAGACCCTAACGTCAGAGGTGACCCTGTTGGAAAGGCTTCTCTAGCTGAGCTTGGGCTCCGTGCCACTAGCTGAAATTCTGTGAATCTTGATCTAGCCACGGCTGGGAACTTAGACTGCATAATTACCTGCGTCTAGAAGGACCGATCCAGGCTTCCACAAGTCAGGCTCCCCTGATTTTCAAAATTAAAAACAAACAAACAAACTCATTATTTAGATGAAACCAGTAGAAGCTCTGAAGTGAACTGCTAGGAGGATCAAGGAGTCCTAATTGTGGCTGACAGTTCGTAAAGAAGCATGAGACCAGACTTTGAGATGAAACAACCTGAAATCTTTGGGATTTTCTCCTTCACAGTTCTTAAAACCAAAGACAAAACATCTTTTACTCTTTTCTTCCCTTCATTATTCACTGAGAATCATGGGATAATAGGAATCCTAGCATTCAAGAGGAACTGAAGCCTCATGCAATCTGAACCAGCCGCCTAGCCTGCTTCTATAACAACCTTACCAAGTGAGCGGCTGGCTAGTACTTGAATACCTCCAGAGCTAAGGGACTCACTACACCTCCTACATTCCCAACAAAAGCAGTGCATTTAGTCTTGGACTACTTAGACTGTGAGAAAACTTTTCCCTGTATTGATCTGATATCTTTATCCACCCATCCTTCCTTCCTCCCTCCCTTCCTTCTTCCTTCCTTCCACTTAATAAGCACCCAGGGAGTTCCCTTCATGACTCAGTGGAAATGAATTTGACTAGTATCCACGAGGACACAGGTTCGATCCCTGGCGTTGCTCAGTGGGTTAAGGATCTGGCATTGCTGCGAGCTGTGGTGTAAGTCACAGACGCAGCTTGGATCCTGCATTGTTGTGGCTGTGGCATAGGCCAGCAGCTGCAGCTCTGATTCAACTCCTAGCCTAGAAACTTCGTATGCCAAGAATGCAGCCCTAAAAAGACAAAAACAAAACAAAACAAAACAAAAACAATAAGCACCCAGAATGTGCCCAGTATCATTCTGGGTACATTTGTCTCATCCATCTGTTTGTGTTCTTTCCTTAGAAGTACATAGAACAAATCTGGCCCTTTCAGAGGGAGCAGGCAGTCCACTCATTTCCTGAGGCTCTGCTTCTCACTGTGTGCCTCAAGCAGGCTAGAGCAGAGTGGCACCTAGCATCCTGCCTGTTTAATGCCTCCTGCCCCAAACCAGTGCCAGTGAAATAGAAGGGGTGGTGGGAAGGGGAGATTCTTACCAACAGTTCCTGATCTCCTTGGGGGATTATGCTTGGAGGGGCTCAGAGGCAGCACAAGCATGTTAGGGAGTCTCATAAGGACACCAAAGTGGCTGTTTCTCTCCCTCCCTCCTTCGCCTTTACCTCGCAAGGCCAAGAGCATAACTGTTTTCATTTCTTCAAGGTCAGAGCTTTCCTGCATGCTGCAATGAGTAACACACTCAAAAGTGATTTTTTTTTTTTTGCACCATTAAAAGATAACAGGCTATTTCAAAATACAGCCTGTGCTCTTGCACCTTCTAGTTTAATGGTGAGAACTGAGTTCAGTTTGGCTCTGCCATTAACCAGGGGTAGGACCTTGAGCAAGTCACGTGCTCTCCATGAATCCTAATTTCTTTTTTGAGTAACATTAGCAGTTTGGGCAGGGATGGTCTCTAAGTTCAGAATATTTATGATTCATATGTTTAAACATTCAGCTTCTTCAGCCTCATTACTCTGTCTCCACCTACTGGTAAAAATGTGCACTTTGCCCTTTTTCCTAAAAAAAAATGTGAAGGTGACATCTCAGCTTTTGCCCAAGGCTTTCAGCGCCCTAGAGTGTGAAGAAGGATTAGAATGCTGGGTGCTCTGTTGCTTTAGCAGGACACTAGTTCTGCTGGGTGCTCTAGTGCTTTAGTGGGAACACTAGTTCTCTGACATGACTTTAGTAGGACACTACTAAACTCTCAACTACTAAACTAGAATAGTAGGACACTAGTTCTCTGACACAAGGGATTTCCAAGCCTCTTACTTCTGTCCTGGAGGTCCGTCCTTCTGTTCCTGCCACTTTCATTTGTTTGGGACAAGTTTGAACCAAATCACTTTCATCCAAAAGCTGAAGGCTAAAAGCTATTTGAACAGCTCAGACATGGTGTTTTGAGGTTTGGGGGTAATAAGAAATAGATTTGCGGACACATTTGTATTCTGGTGTCGAGGAGAAAGGCATTGGCGTGGGGAAAAAGAAGTCGGAAGACCCCTCCAGAGTCTAACCAAACACTAGCTGCCGGCCTCGGGGTGGGGAGCTTGTCTGCCTCCTCTGATTTCTAGTTTTCTCCTGTGTAAAGCTGAGGTCATAAGGACTTGTCCTGCCTCGCCTCACATGAAGGTAAATGTGTTGAAAACACATTTCACTCTGAAAAGTATAAAAGGTGCTCATAAAAACCCAGCTAATTATTTCTGTGACATTCCTGACTCAGTCAGCTTACAGATACAGTCTGCCTCGAAGAGGTATGGGTTGTGAACACGCACTGACCAAGCACTTTGAAAACATTAGGTCACAATACCCCTGTGGGTGAGGTAGGCTATGATCCCACTTTGCCGGTGAGGAAACCGAGGCACACGGAGCGCAGGGCAGAATGTTAAGTCCGAGCAGGTAGGCTCCAGAGCTTGCACGCAGCCACCACCCCCTCATCACACGGGAGGCGGCGTTGTCGCTTCAGCGTCCCGGGTACTCAGGCCAGGGAACAACTAGGCCGGGAACATTGCCCGTAGCGCACAGGACGTGCGGGGCCCCGCCCATCGCTGCGCTAAGCCCCGCCCCACCTCTGCCCTGGTTACAGCGCCTTCCGCTTTCTGCACATCTGAAAGTCGCCAGCCCAGGGCCCGTGCAGGAGCCGTGACACATGTCCCTGAGGGCGCTCCAGTTCTATGGGGCGGCACAGGTGGCCCTTCAGCTCCCTGGCTTCTCCCCAGGGATTCCCAGCGTGGTCTTTAGAAGGAGGCGGCGGTCCCAGAGACAGCAGCCTCTGGAGCAGGGGCGCAGTGCCCACCACCCTTCCCGGGGCCTGGCTGTGTGCCCGGAGGGTGGCACATTTCCCTTGGAGAACTTTCTCTCGCTGCAGTGAGACGGGCACTCGGAGGGCTGTCAGGGGAGCCGAGGACAGTCAGAGGTCCTGGGCACGGGCTGTCACACCGGTGGAGCATCGGCAGTCTGGGGTTCACAGACGGGTTACCCTCAAAAGCTCCGTGTGGAGCTTTTGTCTGGGACCCTGCCGCCTCTTCCCGTGAAAACAACATGAACACCATGGTGAGGTTTCCAGGCCAGCAACGCTGATTTGATCAGAGCTCATGGTACCGTGAAGCCAGGCAGCACAAGGATGGTTTGGTGGAAAAGTCACGGAGTTCTAACCTAAATTGTCGCAAGCACAGCACCCTCTCTCCCCTGGGACACAGCAGGAGAGACTGGGCCAGCTCGAGTTGCCCCTGTTCCGACCCAGAGGGTCCTGGCAGCAGGGGCGGGGGTCTGGCTAGGGGCGCCAGATAAGGCAGGGGCATCGCTGATCACTCTGGAATCAGAGTGTGGGACCTGCTGAGGCAGAAGTATCAGCAGCAGAATTCTAGAATCTGAAAATATCCAAGTCATCTCTGTAGTTCTAACACAAAGCACAGTGTCTGATGTCTTAGTATGTTCAGTAATTTTTTTTTTTTTTTGTAAATTAAAGAATAGTGCCCTGCCGTGGAGGTGGTGGCTTAAACTGGGGAGCTGTCAAGTTATATCTGTGGGCAGAAGACATAGCGGGAGGAGGAAGCAGGAATCGCTCCTGGGTCAAAAGTTCAGTGTCCCGTGGAAGAGAGGGTGAAATGTGGAGGCCAGCAGCAGCATCATTAGGTCCCTACACAGCAGCTTGTCGCTGTTGAGGGGCTGCCCTAAACACAGATGGGGTATTTAGCGAGGGTCATGAGATTCTGTCCCATGTGATATAATTTTATCCGTGACTGGAAAGGAGACAGGTGGTATGTTAATCAATTTTGTGGGTGACAGGGACGTTGGAAGGGTAGCGAAGACATTCAGTGACGGAGTTAAGACTCAGGAGACTGCAGCAGACTAAGGGAGGATTTCACAGAGGTAAGTGTGATGTTCTAAGTTGGGTTCGAAACCTCGGCTGCCCCAGGACAGGATTGGGGTGAGCTGCTTCTGCAGAAATACCTGAGGAAAATCCCTGAGAACCTGAGTGGTTGTCAGTTCAGCCGGAGACGAGCTGATGGGGAGACAGAGCCCCCCCCCCCCCCGATGGAACCTGGGATGGTCTCATGGAACCAGAGTATTTAGCGTGAGAGAGACAGGTCCCGGGCATGAACTCTGAGGTACTCTCCTGCTCTCAGTGCCCTGTTCTGAGTCACTGACAGACTGAGCGTGTGCTGTCCGGTCATGCGCCAGTTGAAGGAATCAGACAAAGATGAGACAGAAAAGATGAGACATAAAGGAGGACGTGACGGCTACTTTCATGTATTTGAAAGGCTCTCAAATTTCTGTTCTTAGGAAATACTAAAGACCCCAAAGAGCCTTTGTTTGTGTTGGTTGTATTTATTGATTTTTCTCATATTAGAAATTAAAACTCTGCATCCTCTTATTTGGAACAGAAAAAATTCTGCTCACGAGTCGATCTGTTTTACTATTCATTGGCTTAAAAACAGCAAGACGCCTGTTCTAACTTTTTTTTTGATGAAAAATAACTTTCGTAAAACAAAAGAATTCATTGAGAAGAGTGGAGAATTTCCTCAATGTCTGACGTCGTAGAAGACAGCTCAGATCTGATGTCAGTTCCTTCAGTCAATCTGTGGTGAAATGTCATTCTGGTTGAAGTGTATGAAGAAAATCTGGCCTCACACAGTTACGGAGGCAAAGAAGGGAAGACCTCAGAATCTCTGAAAGCAGGGTCCTTGCAACACACTTTGAGAAGTACAAGTTTAGATTAATTAAGAGCAGGCAGCTTAAGTTCTAGATGTAGTATTTCTAACAAAGGGGCTGGGAAAGTGGACCAATCATGAAAAGTTATCCTGTCCAGCACACCATAAGCAATTCACTTTTTTTGGTAGGAAATCAGACCAGATGCATTTTTTATAATTCCTTCTAATTCTGTGATCTGATGATTTTCTAGCTGAGGAACTGAGTGACTTGTCTGACAGGCACGATTGTGTCAGAAGTGAGAGCTGGTCGAAGGGTAGGTGAGAACCCTTGAGCGAGCCATCTCGGGGCTTCGCCTCGGGGAGAAGAGGCTCCCAGGTGGGAGCACTGCAGGGTCCATGGGTGGGGGGGTCTGCGGTGCTCAGAGCAAAGCTGCAGGGGTGCCGGTGGAGGGGGAGGAGTAACAAAGGGGTAAGTTTTGAGGGTGAGAAGGGAGCTGGGAGCAACCGAACAGTCATCCAGATAGAGCATTCGTTACTGGCAGGGGGAAGACAGTAGAGAAGAAAGAGAGACTCAGAGCTAAAGACCGGAGGCAGTAAGGCTGCCAAAGTTTATTGAAAGGCAATGAGGTCAGATGCTAAGAACAGCCTTGGGTTGTTCGGCAGGTAAAACAGGAGCTGGAGGTCAGGCAAGTGCCTTGCTGCCATCACCCCCCTAGTGGTGTGTCTGGGTATTTGCTTTTCGTCCCAGAGGCAGTCCTGCGATGGTGAGGTGGCCCTGGCCCAGGCTGTGCAAGTGGGGGACTCTCCTGCAGACCTAAAGTCCCGAGAGCCCGTGGGCATCTGGACTGGCAGAAATGTTCTCTGGACACACTGAGAACAGAGAGAGTGAAGAGGCGTTTACTAGAGGTTAAAACAACTGGGCATGACCAGAGGTGAGCGGCAGAGGCCGCCACTGTGCAGGGAGAAAGTGCCTGCAAATGCAGCAGAGCAGGGCCATTAAGTAGCAGGGAGGGGAGCCAGGGTCCTGGAAAGCAGCTCCAGAGAATCCGGCCTTTGGGTATCCTGGGGGATTACACAGGGTCAGCTGATTAACAACCAGCAGTCTGCTTCCTTCCCTTATTTTGCCCCCAGCTCAGATTTTTCTTGGAAGTTGGCTGAGCTCTTCGTGGTTGGCTCTACTTTTGGGGGTTGCCGAGGAGGCTCAGATCCTGGCCAAGGGCCCCAGAGGAAGCAGTGCCCCGCCCTTGACTGCCTGAATGGTCCCACAGGCCTTCAGGGCCCCAAAGGGCCTTGAGTCTTTGGCCCAGCAATCTGATTCTTAAGCCCTTTGAACAACAGCATGTGTGTTGGCAAAGGTGCAGTTGTGAAGCCATAGAGACTCTTGGCCCAGGGGACCCCACGGGGCCCATCTGGCATCAAAGCAAAACAGAACCTACAGTCTCTAGGGGTCCTGTACCATGCGGAGGACAGACAGGTAGAAGGACCTGAGCTTTTCTCCCTCCTAGCGCCCCAAGGCTGCAAAGGAAATTGTCTTTCCCATATGTCAGCTCATGGCCTGAGCAGTTTGCAAAAAGCATCTCCCCGTGCTAGGTTTTCCTTTCTCATCCTTGCAGGCCCCAACAGCGTCCCGGGGAACTTGTCTCTGCATTCCCAGTTCCTGGGCCAAACCCCGCAGGGTACATCCCGAAGTGGAGAAAGGGGAGCCAGGGAGCGCCGTAATTCATGGGAGAACCGGAGGAGAGAGAAAGCATTTCTCTTCCCCATATCACAGGAGCACTTCGGCAAAACTGGCTCTGCCCTTTCCTGGGAAATGATAGAAATTTCTCTTTCTTTTACCCTAGTTCCTCAAGTATAAACCCAGAGAGTATCTCTTTTCAGGTTTATAAGAGCTTAGTTACTGAATCCTTGGGAATTTTTATCACAACCTCCCCAAAATTGCCTCGAGGGAATGGCCATCGGTGAAAGCTTTTGCTTATTTCATGGCTTTCTTACTTTCCTTACAATCTGGGCCCCTGAGCGGTATCTTTTGTTGGCATATCTGGTTTAAAGCGTTTCTGCCCAAATCTGAGTCAAATGACAAAGATTTGAAAAGACAAGCCCCATGTAAACAAGCTTAACTATCGTCAGTAGCTGGAAAGGTGTGTTCAGGTTCTTACCTGGATTAGCTTGGGGGCTATTTTGGCTGTTAGTGTGGGCGGTGGTGGGCCAGAGGTCTGTAATAACATTTGACTGGTCAGAGCATGAATATTAGCCTAACTGTTCTCATTCTTTCCAGGATCCATCCTAACAAGACATTACCAAGGTCAGAACCAAGTTAAAGCTTTGTCCTTGGGTGGTCTGAACCTGCCCTGGAGGAGGCATTGAAATGGAAAATAAAAAGGGGGGGGAGGGAGGGTTTAACTCAAAACACTGACTGAAAATTCCAAGTAACAGTAACCTTCCTACTTCACAGCTGTCAAAGAAAGCATCTTGTGCTAACGTGCCATATTTCTTTGTACTTCATTATTCTTCCAATAATCCTCTTCAACTGTGCCACTCCTGAGGGGGTTAAAGTAATTCCTCAGTGGCAATGTCACTTAACATTTAGCAATTTGCTTAAACTGCATTAACATGGTATTGATGCAAGCAGCACTAGCGTTCAGTCATTTTTAAGGGCACACAATGGGTTATCCTTAATTACTCTGTGGGAGAATCAAATACACTTCAGCATTCATTATTCACTGGGCAAGTTTTCTGAAGCAAGGTTTCAAAAGGGAGGAGGGAGATGAGAGATTCTGTAAGGAGAGATGCAAAGCCGTCTGGGGGGAGGAGGGTCCACATAAAAACCAGCCGAGGGAAAGAGCCAAGTTTCATGGAAGGGAAGAGATGAACGATCATGGGAAAATACCAGTTTTTCTTAGAACCAAGTCTATCCACCACAACTTTTCATTCATTCTCTTGGTCCTTGTCCCAATTATTTGGACACAAACTCAAAATAACTTTGGTTTCTAATTCTGTAACATTAACATATGCTCACTGTCACGACATACGCTATGGATAGTAAGGATCAGCTGTAACCCCCATATCCAGCAGCGACTGATTTCCGATTTTGGCATACAGCATTGGATCCCTTTTTCTATGCACATGCTCTCATGTACAAAACATAATTACAAAAAATGAGCTCAGCACCCGTGCTGCTTTGTAGTCTGCTTCTTTGACTTAAGAACCTATCACAGACCAATCTGCTGTCAGTTAACTGCACACATTTGAATAGCTGGATAGTAACTTCTTTAACAGTTCTGACGATGGACAATTAGATCATCTCTAATTTCCTATCACGAACAACACTGGTATCCAGGCCTCTTTTGACTTTGGCTAAGGATATATTCCTGTTAAATGCGTTGCTCCATACTCTTGCCAAACCCGTATTTTATCCCTTTCCGTTGTGAATTGGTGAAAAATGACATCTTATTGTTTACCTTGCATTTACTTGATTCCTAGTGAAGTCGGACGCCTTTTGTTATATTTACTGGCCATTTATAGTTTTTCGTCTAGTGGCCTGCTTGCTCCTGGCCTTCACCCATTTTTCTTTTGAAATATTTGTCTTACTATTTTTTAAGACTGGATTTTAAGAAAAACCTTCTCCTGACACATTAGGAAGATAAACTTTCAGAGATGAGATACATGTTGGTGAGAAGGGGGACTGCATGTGGTAGGCAGAGGTGGGCAGTTGCAGATGCTGGTTCCTTCCTGTCCCAGGTAACACCATTTGCTCCTCAGCTGCCCTTGGTCAGAGGGTGGAGGGGAGCAAAAGGCGCATCACCATGCCCTGCCACTAGGTGGTGCTCTGCTCCCCTCCCCAGTTTACCCTTCATTGTGGGTATACTAGACCATATCTGAGATCTGCTGAGGCAACCATGGCGCTTCTTGAGATGAACCAGACCGGGCAGACAATGCCGCGGGAAGCCACACTCCACCTTCCAAACCTGTGGTAGACTCAACTGGCCCTGCAGCTGGGCCTGAGGCATTCTCCATCTTTTCCAGAGCTCTTTCCTCAGCCTATGTATGCATCCGGCTCTCCAGGCTGCCCCTTCCGGCCCTGAGATGCTGCACAGCGACCACCTGGCTCTGTTGGATGCCGGCGTCTTTCTTGGCTGCGAGGAACGGCTTTTCTCCTGCGGCGTGGGTAGGCTCTTGGCTCCCCGAGCCCCAGCCTCGTTCCTTGTTCCTCTCTGTCTTGTGAGGTTTGCACAATCGTGGGTCAGTTAGGGAGCCATGATGTGGCCTTGGTGTCTGGCCCCATCTTCCTTGGAGTCCTGCCGCCTGCATCAGCTCCTGCGGAGAGCCTCTGTCTTTTCCTGCTACAAAGGTTCTCCTCTCTCCGAGACTCCTCCAAGTTCCTGTGTTCTGGCTGAAAGGCAGCTCTTTACCTCATAGTTGACTCATGGACCCTCAAATGCAGGCTGCTCCGGTTCTGGCTCACGCTTCTGAGGGATCTTGCTGGGGTGTGTTCACCAGTGCAGCCCAAGACCCTAGCATGGTGCCTGACGCACAGTGGGCATTCAAGAAATGGTTTTGTTTTTGTTTTTTTCTCCTTTTTTCAGCTGTCCTGTGGCATATGGAGTTCCCAGGCCAGGGATCAGACTTGAGCTACAACCGCAACCTCTGCTGCAGCATTGCAACACTGGATACTTAACCCAGTGTACCCGCCAGGGAGCAAACCTCCATCCCAGTGATCCAGAGATGCTGCTGGTCCCGCTGTGGCGCAGCAGGAACTCCAAGAAATGTTTTTGAATAGATAAATGATTTCGGTTTTGCTTGAACACTTCATCTAGAACCACTTCTAGAATCTTTTGACTAAGTCACGTATATGAAAGAAAAAACAATAAATGCACCAACAGCAACTTGTACATCAGCAGGAGAGTTGCTCTCTTATAATTAACAGAATATTTTCAATTATCTTAAGAAATAAGTTATCTGTATATTAGGTATTATTTAATGTATTTGGGCTAAAATATCACAGTGAATATCTGTAGCCGTGTATTAAGATAGACATTCATGAAAGCAGACTGGTGGTTATCCAGGACTGGAGGTGGGGGGATTATGGGGACACAGTGAATGACAGTCTGTGGGTGTGGGTCTTTTTGGGGGTGATGAAAATATTCTAGAACTGACTGTGGTGATGGTCACACAATTCTGAGTACCCTGAAAACCACTGAACTGGACACTTTAAGGGGCTGAATTGTACAGTAAGTGAGAATTATCTCAATAAGCCTGTTATTAAAAAAAAAAAAGAACTAGGCATTCAGGCATCAATCTGTACTCCTCTTTGCTACAGAAAGTCCTTTGAGTAGGCCATACGCGTTTTCAAAAGTCCTCTCTTCCTCCCTCCTTCCGCAGTTTGGCTCCTTTCTTAGCAATTACGGTGCTGGCTGCACGGAGCAAAGCGCTCTGAATATTTGTCTAGCTGTCTGTGGGGCAGCACGGACTAGGGTGCTGGACCAGGATGAAGAGCCCACACTGAAGGGCTGTGAGGCGGCTGCCCAGAGCTCCTGTCCCCAGGCCAGGAGCAAGGAAGCTTGCCCAGGCTGGGAGCCACCGCTTCAAGTTGCTTGTGGTTTTCCATAAGCACAGGCCCAACTTGAAACAGGATTTCCAAGCTCCCAGTACAGCCAAAAACATCTGCCCTGGGCTTAATTAGACGTGTTGTGTAAAAATTGATGTCCTCGAAGGAGACTCCGGGAGCAAACTCAGCTACTCAAATGTCTTTGAAAGAATCTAGATAATGTCTAATGTATTTCAGAAATCATTTTTACGGTATACTTATTTGCGTGCTTTATATCATAGCCTCTTCCATGAGTCATTCATTGGACAGATTAGTAATAATCTCTATTTCATAGAGTTGTTGGGAAAGTTAAATAAAATAATGCGAGCGGGGTGCCCGGCACAGAGAATGGACAGTACGTCCTGTTATTAGTTATTCCTAATCACAGCGGGGCTTGGCTGTGCCTAGGACTCTCTAATCTCACCGTCCCATGCATGTCAAGGTCTCTGAGGTGTTCGTTTATGGCCCGGACGCCTCCTGCCGTAAAGGGAGGCACTGGATTGCGGGCCGCTGGGCTCGCATCTCAGGGTGGTTCCTTCGCAGCTGTGTGACTGGGGGCCGGTTTCCTCTCAATACGAGGAATTCAGTCAAATTAGAAGTAATGTGTCCGCCGTAGAGGATTGTTCTGAGCACGTCCTAGGCTAACACCTGTCAGGTGCTTAGAAGACGGCCTAGCACATCGAAAATGTCTGGGTTTGTTGAATAAAAAGATGACTAGAGAGCTGAGCTCTGACAGGGAAGGAGGCAAGGGCCAGGCAACGTGGCAGTGATGTTTGGAAGCTGGAGGGGGAGGCTGAAAGGGTCCCGGGCACTTCCTCTTAGAAGGAAAGTGGCACCAGGTGGGAAAGACTTAGAAAAAATGGTGGGGACAAGAGCAACACCCCAGCTGCGGAAGTTCCTGCCCTTTTTCCAGAAGACCTTTAGAGACGAGATGGGCGCTCCGTGTCCAGGATGCCTGACACAGAAGCCTGTGTAAAACCAGTGTCTGGATTATCAAAGGGGCTCCTAAGGTTCTGTCTGATGTAATACTGAGATCAATTCCATAAACCGGGCTTTGGTGAACTCAAATCTGATCTAGGAAAATGGATACATGTAGTTAAGACAAAAAGCAATCAGAAAGGGAACAAAAACTGTAGTTATCTGCCTTTTCCTAAAGAGATTCTTTGCGTTACATTTGCTTCTAGTATTTGAAGACTTTCAGGAGCATACAGTGTGTCCCTTAAAACAAAACAAATTTCTGTGTTTACATAGAAATCTATTATCCCTTCCACCGAGCTTTTTGAGAAATTTTGCCATGAGAAAATTTCACAGAATAGCCTACCTTTCAAAGTATGATTAGCAGCAGTCCTATTTTCAAACCTCTCTTAAGCCCCTCTGCACACTTTGCTTAGGTTTTAGCTTGGTCCTGAATTATCAGTTGGCTTGAGTATACCCCCTGAACCTGGAGAACACAGCACATACCCCTGCCCCAGGGCTCTGGAGCTCTCTCCTCACCCAGCTCGAGATGGGCTCTGTACGCAGGCACCCAGACAGAGCCGCCCACTCCGGAAGCCCACCCCCCCTTTGGCAGCACATGGCAACGCACAGTCTACCTACTGACCCAGCTCCCGGCTTCTCTGGCCCGCGGGCTGTGGTCTGAGGCTGCCGGTGGTAAAGCCTGCAGAGGGGGACGGCTTTGGCAAGACAGTGTGGGTGGCTTCCACTGCGGCGGTCCCCGGTACCTGCATCAGGGTGACTGGCTGTGCAGTTGTCCCTGGAACTGACAGGCTCTGATAGGCTTTTGTGGTCTCACCTGTAAGAAAATGGAATTACACTGGGGCTCACAAAATAGCCAGTAGGCTCTTTGGGACAGAAATAAAATAAATGCTTATTGAACACTAGCTACGAGCAAAGTCCTGTGGAGGATGAAATCCACCTGCCCTTAAGGACCTGTACAATCTGGATGGAGGAATAAGCCAATAAACAAACCAAAGATTACATAACAATAAAGTAGTTAAAAGGCAGCTCAAAATGATAGTAGCACAGACAAGGCCAAAAACGATCAACTGTCAGATTAATCTGCCTTACACTAGAAGCAATGGTTCGTGAATGTATGTTTTCCTGGTTCTGTGGGCATAGGGCTTTTGCTATTTTTAGAGAGTGCATTTTAATTTTATTTATTTATACTTTTTAGGGCAGCACGCATGGCATATGGAAGAAGATCCAAAGTTAGGGGTCAAATTGGAGTTATAGCTGCTGACCTACGCCACAACCTCAGCAATGCAAGATCCGAGCCGCATCTGTGACCTACACTATAGTTCACAGCAATGCTGGGCCCTAACCCACTGAGCCAGGCCAGGGATCAAACCCGCATCCTCACGAATCTTAGTCGGGTTCGATACCTCCTAGAGACTGCATTTTAGATGTTTTAGTTTAGGTAGTTTCATGACTAGCCAACTAACTCCTCTGGGCCCCAGCGTCATCATCTGTAAAACAGGGTAACAGAACTAAATTATGCTCTTCATCCACATGTGATGATTTAGGTTATTTCCGTAATTTTAGGTGAGTCTCAACTTGCTAGGTTGAGAGCACGGGGGCAAGTGGCCACCCACTGGGCTTTGGGAGTTGTGTTGAGGACCATGAGTCTGTGACAGAAGGGGAAACGAACTGATCCCTAAAGTGAGCAGAGCCTTAGTCCTGGGAGGGAACAATAGCCAAAGTCCTCCGTGCCTGCTGGAGCCGTGGTAAGTATGCCAGCTTCCAACCTGTGCATCTGTATTAGTTTCCAGCGGATGCTATAACAAATAACCACAAACTCAGTGGCTTCAAACAACAGAGATTTATCCTCTCAGTTGTAGAGGCCAGAAGCTGGGAGTCAGTATCACTGGGCTGGGTTTCCTCCCGAGGCTCTGACATTCCTTGGCTTGTGGCCACATCCCTCCAGTCTTCAAGGCCACTGCCCTCAGTTCTCCCCATGCTCCATCCTACTCTGTGTGGGTCCAGCCTACCTCTGTCTCCTCTTGTAAGGCTACATGTGATTGGATTTAGTGTCCCCATCTGAAGATCCTTAACTTAATCCCCTCAACAAAGCCTCTCTGCTTCCTCAACCACAACCCCCCCCGCCCCCGCCCCCTTTTTTTGTCAGGTAAGAAAACGCAGGTTTCAGGGACAGCATCCCAGCTCTAGCCTTAACTCTGCTTAGGAGTGATGCATCTTTGGTGCACAGAGCAGCAGGCCCATGAGGGGGACACCTTAGATGGATGCAGCTGCTCTCTTTGTGGGAGCTGTCCCACCTCCACTTTGATGGTGTACAGCATGCTGGGCAGTGCCAGACCACAGCTGTGTCCAGCTGTGCAGGCAAACGTGAGGTGGGGTAGGGTGTTCAGACCCTCTGCCCAGCACTGGCACCTGCTCGTTTCCCCACCCGGACACTGTCACCTCCTGCGGGAGTCACAGCATTGAGCTGGGAGAGCAGGCTAGCACCTGGCACCCAGGAACTGGGCTGGAGTTTGGCCATCCTGTCTGCTCTTGCGGGCATTCACCTGTCGAGGCAGGAAGCAGATCCCTCCTTTACCCTGATTCTCACTAACAGTAGGTCGCCTTTAAATCCACCTGGAGACTGTGTCAGACAAACTGCTGAAGAGCTGGCAGTGGCCTCAGGGGTTCAGCCAGTCTTCACGCCATCCTTGGGCAAAACTAAACCTGCGTGATTTACAGCATTTCCATTACTGTAAAGGGATTGAGCTTTCATAGCAAGACTTAGGGAAGTTTCTAATTTCTCTGAAGTGCTCCTCTGTTTTACCCTCTGGTAAAAGCTACCAGGCATTAATGCCTCTTTAGGGAGACACAGACCCAGGTTCCTACAGGGAAAAGCCATGTAATAGAATCACTTGGATATTTTATGAAATAGGATATGATTACCAATTTGGAGAGACATATATAAATAAACTGACAGTACATTTTACTCACAAGTTATCGATTAAACCGCAATTAATTGAATTAAAAGTAAAACTTCTGCTTGGAAATAGTGACTGTTTTTGCCACTTTAAATTTATTGGATATTGGAGATCTGAAGTATTTTTTTTCTCATGCTATTGGCTAATTCTGACGTTCCTGAACACCCTAGCCTGGCTTTGCTGGTATTGATTTGCTAGAGAGCAGATTAAATATCCCAAGGACAGCCACTGATGTTACTTGTTTAGCACACAGGTGTTCTCAAGCATGTCATAAATTCAACCAACAGCACTGTCTCCCGCAGTCCCCCATGACCTTCCGCGGAAGACCTAGTCATTCTTGCCTGCTCTCCTTCGCGGACCAGAGCTGTCTTTAAGACAGAACACCCTCAACCCAAAGTGTTTCCAGTTCCTTACTGAACATAATGCCAGATGTCACCCAAAGTGAATTCTTCATGCGACCAGGTTCCTTTTGAGCACTTTGAAATAGAACCAGTACAATAGTTTCTCTGTACGACCTCTGAAACATGGAAGTCTGGTCTTTTTTCAGGGATTTTCATGGGAAAACATTTCAAAACTTGCCTTAGACTTCTAACATATTACTCCTTGAGCAAGGTGGTGAACAGCTCCAGAACCTCCTTATCAACAGCACCAAGAGGCCCTCCTAGCTCCCTGCACCTCCATCATGCAGGTCACGGTGGAGGTGTGATCACATGCACGTTCCAGGGCCCTAGTGCAGAATTCTGACCCACCGCGTCTGGGGTGGGCCTTGGGAATCTGATAGGAGAAGCCCAGGCAGCACCAGCCTGTACTCTTGGCTCCAGCCTTCAGCAGCCTGGCTATTAGGCTTTCTTCCCCTTTCTGAGCCTGGCCCCCTTCGCTGTAAATGAGGACGGTCATAACTACTTGAGGGGCTGTTGTCACAGACAGAGATCATGTCCGTAAGGGGGCCACGCAGTGCTTGGCACATGGCAGGCCTTCCATAATGATAGTTGCTGACATTTATCACCACGACATGCCTCCCTGTCCCGTCCCCCCCCCCCCCCCCCCGTGGAAAACAGTGCTTTCGGCAGGTGTCAGGTGTGAGGTGACTAAAGGAGACCGAAGCCAGTCCAGCAGCAATGCCTGGGGGTCAGAGTGACAGGGAACGATTTGACTCTGCATAACCTGCCTCGGGGTCCTCCATGAGCACAAGAAACCTGGCATTCACTGAGCATCTGCCATGTGCCTTGTTTACATAAGCATTCCCATGTGATGCTAATCACAATCCTGAATTCCCATTTTATTTTTTTGTCTTTTTAGTGCCACACCCGTGACAAATGGAGGTTCCCAGGCCAGGGGTCCAATTGGAGCTATAGCTGCCAGCCTACACCACAGCCACAGCAACGCCAGATCTTAGCCACATCCGCGACCTACACCACAGCTCATGGTAATGCTGAATCCTTAACCCATTGAGTAAGGTCAGGGATTGAACCTGCGTCCTCATGGATACTAGTCAGGTTCACTTCCACTGAGCCATGGGAACTCCCCTGAATTCCCATTTCAAAGATAAGGGACAGGGAGAGGGAGGAAGTGGGATGGACTGGGAGTTTGGGGTTAGGATATGCAAATTATTACATTTAGAATGGATAAGCAATGGGGTCCTGCTGTACAGCACAGGGAACTATGTCCAGTTTCTTGGGATGGACCACGATGGAAAATAATATAAGAAAAGGAATATATATATAATATATATATATATATATATATATATATATATAAAATATATATGTGGGTCACTTTGGCGTACAACAGAAATTGGCACAAAATAGTAAACTACGATTAAAAAATTCAACTAAAATATTAATATATTGGGAACATTCCAAAATTTAAAAACAAAAAAGATAAGTCCAAGAGGTCTGCGTGTCTGAGGTCACACGACCTTAGGTAACAGAGGCAGGATTAGGACCCACATTTGTGCGATTCCAAACTCCATACTTTTCCCCACAATAAGGGAACAAAGTAGAAACTAAGTCATGAGTCACTTCAAGATTCCCGACTCACGTCCCCTCAGAGGAAGGTCTCCAGGCTCTGGTGGAAATAGTCTCACCCCCAAGACAGGGTGAGAGGGTGGCCTCGGAGGGTGTAGGCAGTGAGGGCAGAAGGAACCTGAACAAGCTTATTACGGTAAACGTGGGCTTGGTTTCTTCTGGGGCAAAGGAAGGCCACAGGGAGTCAGGAGGTGGGGGAGTCCTGACACTGCTCAGCAGGAGGGAAGATTTGCTTTCCCTTCTCGTGTTGATGTGCCTTCCCGGCTCTGCGGGAACTTCTACAAACCGACACTACCTATTTTTGTTTAGCTCAGAGCAACTTGAGGCTCCCGCCAAATAACAGCTGCCTGTTTAATGGTTGCTAACTGCCTTGGGAACAGCGTTTAAACCTCAGGAATGTGTGTCCTCAGCAGGAGCTGCACGCGGCAGGCAGACGAGATGCTTTCTAGTTTGTGAGTGAGATAATTTCCCCTGGAAGAGGGATGCTGTGCTTGGGGGCTGTCCTGACCTGAATTACCTGTTCACTCACATTCCTGGAGAGATCAGGAAAAGTGCCTGGTGGCAGCGAGCTGGGACCTGAGCTGCTGGCCCTCACATGCCCATTTCTTCAGCTTCCTTCAACTTTTAAAGGACTTTTATCACTGAAGGAAGAGTAGCAACAAAGGGGACCACCCAAATTGGTGAGACTGTCACTGGAAAGAGAAGTTCTTCTCTCTTGAGGCTGGATGAGACCCCAGGGATCCCTTTTTAATGTAGGAACCCTTATCACTGAGCTCAGTCTGCTGCAGAAGGCGCTCTATACATAGCTATTGAACGAATGAGTGAATGAATGAATGAACTTCATTTTTCAGACACTGACCACTATGATGATCTTGTGCTCGGAGGCTAAGAGTGACACGTGGTGATAGTGGAGATGGTTTTGGTAAAGGGGGATACGTGATGGTAGCAACACCTGATGGTGTAACTTCGGCTTTTGTTCATTGTAAATTTATGCAGCAGCGAAGCTTGAGAAGGCACCCCACTTGCACACTACTCCTGGCCATCAGGGAGTCGAGTGCCTGAGGTGCTAAGGTGGGCCACAATGCCTGGGCAGATAGAAGTTTTGCAAATGATCTCCGCTACAGAGGACAGAGAAACCAATGGATTTTCTAATCGCAGTCGTCTCTTGCCTGTAGTTGCTTTCTCTCCCCTCCACCGCTCGCCTCTCAACTTGACCTGCTTTGTGGGAGTCTGAGTGCTACAGGGCCAGGTGGGGCCGTGCGCGTGGGCCAGGGGCTGACCTCCCCCAAGATCAGCTGCCTTGTCTGAAGTGGGGCGACCCGGCGCTCGCCTCAGGGTCATTGTGCAGGACAGGTGTCAGGCACAGAGGTGGTGCTCGGTAATTGATGGCTGCAGTCATAGGAGGTGGTGTGGGACTCGTCCTGTTGTCCAGATCCTGGCTTCAGCCCAACACTGAAGTCAGAAGACCCCAGCCTCCACTTTCTGAATGAGGGGAAGTACCACGGCACGTCCCCCAGGTGAGGCTGTCCCCGCAGAAGCTGCGCAGTCAGCCGCTCCACCTGACCGGGGCCCATCAGCAGAAGGACAGGACCAGAAGAGGGGAGGGGTCCGAGGCCGCCTCTGGGGGAGAGCAGTGTTCGGGGTTCCTTCCTGCTTTGTCCTCCCAGGCCAGATCTAGGGGCTTCAAGAGAACTGCAGGGCTTCAGGGAGGGGCCCTCATTCTCCGCTGATCTTCCAGCCGCAGCACCCATGGGCGCACCCGGGGCACCGCAGGAGCCCAGCTCAGAGAGGAAGTTTGGGGGCGTATCCTGAGAGTCAAGAAGTACTCTTCCTCTCACGGTAAAAATAGGGTGTGCTTGGCACGTGGTCCTTCCTAGAACAGAAGGTCTGTTTCTAAAGAGGGGCTCTGGTGGCCAAAGACGAGCGAGATGGGACAAGAAAGGCGACCTCCTCCCACCCTAGTTCTCTTCAGGCCCCAGAAGCCAAGAGGAGAACCCCTACTGTTCCTGGGACTCTGCGCCAAGGGGCTGCCCAGAGGGCTGCTGCCAAGGGCTGGGGCACCTCACTCAGAGCAAGGCATGGGGCCAGGATAAAGCTGCCCCCAGCCCCAGATGGCCACACACACAACCTCTGCGAAACCACTGAGCACCTGGGTAGGATGACAGGCCAGGAACACTCTCCCTCTGCGGACGGGCCAGCCACGTAAGGAGACCTCTCTCACCTGGTCCACTCCCCTGGGCCCACCATGGAAGAGGACAGGTAACATCTCAGAAATGGTCCACGAGGCATCACCATCTGCCAGTTTGTGAGAGGGGTTAAGGGACAGTAGATTCCTTGCAATAAAACAAACAAAACCTGGTCTAGATCACTGGAATAATTAAGAGGTCATTAAAAACACTGTTGGAGCAGTAACTGGGCAGGGGTGTGGGGGGAGAGTGAAAAATATTCCCTGTTTGAATGCTAAGGTGCCTCAAATCAGGATTCTTTATATACACGAACTTAGCATATGGGCATATAGGACAGTGGTGTAGAGAGGTGTTTCTGGAGCCAGACCATTACACCATCTGGATTTGATGCTCAGCTCTGCTACTTAACCTGCCATGTGGCAAAGGGCAAGTGACTAAACTTCTCTCCAGCTGCCTTTTCCTCACGTGGTAAATTAGGGCTAAGAATGGTACATATCCATGGTGTTCTTGGGGTGATTAAATATAATAATCAAGTAAATCTCTTGGTATAGTGCCTGGCACACACGAAAAGCTCAACAAATTCCAGCTTTTATTGCCTGTTCTTAAACTGTATTCCACTGAAGCGCATGAACAAAATCAGCTAGGCTGTCCAGTTTCTGGAAGCAATATTAAAGTCCATCATAAAACAACTCACAGCTTCTCTTTGCGTGAGAAAGTGCACCTCCCCTGCCCAAAGACAAGAATGCACTGCACAGTTCTTGCATTCACACAGAAACCTAGAAAAGGTATTTTCCTGGCCCCGAGTTCTACGTGTACCCTCTCAGTGATTCTCAGGAAGCTGGGTCGGCACAAGCTCAGACGGTGTATTTTTGCCCTGGGCTGTGGAGGTGAACTGTTTGCTGTTATCACATAAACCACATCATCCTCTTTGCGTCCCTTCATTTCACACCTAAGTAGAGACAGTCTTTTCCCTTTCAGCTGCCAGGGAACGTTTCCACACAGAATGTCATGTCATCTTCTAAAAGAACAATACAATAAAATTCAAGGCAACAGTCATTCTGAATGAAAATGACACAAGCGTAGAGATAATCTCAGTGCTGCAAAAACAAAAAAATAAAACCTTACTCTTCAGCCCACTGATTTCTGCGCCCATGTTCCTGGCAGCTGTTAAAATATTACTGGAGTCAGTGGGGCTTGACTGGGTGGAAATGCTAATTCCTGCACTATCTCCTAAAACACAATACTGCTTGTTTACAAAACCAGAAGATTTAGATGAAATCACACACGGACACTTGCCTGCTTTGGCAGCTGGGCTTTTAGATGATGAATATATAAGAGCCGATGGGTAGGTTACACCCTTTTGGGGTTTACCTTCTGCAAAAAAAAAAAAAAAGGAAAAAAATGATTTATTTCTAGAGCTAGAGGTTTTAGACACGTTCTGATAAGTTGGTTCCCTTTTTCCGAGTTGTTTCTTTTGAGTTCAGTGAAATCAGTCTCCATCACCCCCTCCCTGCCCAAATAGTTGATTACAATAAGAAAGTCAAGTGGCATTTTGTTTTCTGGGGTTGCGTGTTTTTTTATTAATATTAGAAGGGAAGCAATCAACTCTGCATGACTCAGAGTTAGCATTAGCAACCCTTATTTTGCCCATGAAGGTGTGACATGGGAGTTAAGTTTTCATACACATGACTTTGTGAACATTGAATAAGGGCAGTAGACAAATGGAAAAGCTTCCCTGTGGGCTCGGCTTGGAAGCCCCGTGGGCTCGGCTTGGAGAGCTCTGCGCTCCAGCTGGCTGTGCATGAACCGGGACCTCTCTCTTTCACAGACCCCGGGGGACCCATTTGAATTCCATGGCACTAGAGAGACTTGAAAGTAGGTAAGTAGAAACTGGCCTTGAAAATGCTCATTTGTTGCCCACCCAGGGAGAGGAAGTTTAGATGCCAGGCGAGGAGGAGAATGCTAATGTGTATCAGGGAAACGATGGAGGCATAAAGAAGAAAAAAACCATCCAGGCTGGGTAGGCAAGTCCCAACCCTGATGTGCCTGAACACATCTTGCTCTGCTAGGATGTGCGGCCTGAAATTCCACCAAGGAGCGTGGTGAAATGGGAAGTGTCATTGCGGTATAGATGCCCCTGAGGCAGTAATTTGTCTCACTTGGTGGCTGTTGAATCCCCAGGGCCTGGAGCGGTGTCTGGCATGTAGTAGGTGCTCAGGAAGTGAAACTGAGGAATTATCTTGGCGCTTAGATCTTTGTTAAAATTTAAATACCCTTGGGAAGGCTCTCGCCTGTTACCTGATATTTATAAGCTGATTTGAAAGCATTTTTATCTCTTAACCTGGGGAATATTTTTATAGGACAGGCCTGGGGAGGCGATAGTGAAGAACGTCACAGGCAGAGCTGGGGAGCAGAGCAGCCAAAGGTCCCGCTGGAACAAGGGACTGTGGTGTCCCCAAGCAGACACAATAACAGGGTCTCAGGAAGGGCCTGTGCTTGGGAGCAAGAAAATCTAGGTTTCTGTTTCTATTTTACCATTAACTGCCTCAATCTCTGAGATTCTTCTTTTTTTTTAATTCAGAAAATATGGTAAAGATATAGACCAACTCACTATTACAAAGTTGTAGGGATCTAAAGGGGAAAAAAAAAAGGTTAAGACATCTTGGAACCACACACGACCTTGGAAATGCAAAGGCGTTATTCTGGTATTACTTATAAATGTCACTCAGGGTGGGCAGGAGTTTGGGTTTAGGTGAGTTCCTGCATCTCATGAAAGCCAACTGAGAGCAGGGCTCGGCGCCCCTAGGTGCTCCGTCCTGGTGCGGGCCTGCTCCAGCTGGACAGTGATTGGGGTTATTTCAGACCCAAGGAGGCCGCCTTGGCCTCGGGCCACACTTTATTCACAGAGAGCGCTGCACAGACATCAGCTCCCTCCATTTCCTGTTCTTCCGCCCCTCAAATCCTCTGGTTCTTTCCGTTTCTATTCAGAAGGAAAAGGAGCCTGAGCTCAGTTTTCCGAAATGTGGATCTGAGAACAAATGGGCAGCACTAGGAGGTCCCTCTCTGACCTTTCCCGTCCCTGACCTGTGGACAGAGGGTGCTGACCGCAAACGCGCATCCTCTCCCCTGCCCCCTCCCAGCCCGCCAAAGGGCATTAATTAAAGAGCCTAGCAACAGATGAAAACTGGGAATAAAAGCCTAGAGCAAGGGCATGGGGGCATCTAAACCTTCAGAGGAAGACTCTGACACGGTCCAGCGAAACTTGTTGACCGTGAGCCTCTGGAGACTGGAGGGTGCGCCCTGGCCGTGGTCAGCTGAGACCCTAACGCACACTGCGCTGTCCTCACTCGTCCGCTGGGGACCCCCGGCCACTGCAGAAGCGCCTGTGTTTGCTGTCATTGGCAGAAAGTGTTTCTGGTTAAATGTCACCAGGTGGAATGAGAGGACACGGAAGCTGAGATTCATAGGGAATAATCACAGCGGATTGTTTTTCATTTAAAAATTCCAAACCCTCTCTGTTCTCCTGGAATTAATTTTTCCTTTAAACCTCTGTTGGACTGCAGGCTAAGCACTGCAGCTTGAAACCCTCTCATTTAGCCAGGGGCTACCTGGTAAATGCCGAAGTGGAGATTATATTTCTATGACTGGCAAATTTGTACTCTAGACATTAACATGAAAATATGGTCCCTATTCTGAATGTTTTGTTCCAAGGCAAACTTCATAGTACCGTGGTGGATAACCTCCCACTAGCTGACACAGAAACCAGTGTAATTTGAAAGCTGCATGTGCAGAATTCCACAGGTAAAAGGAAACAGGGAGTGCTCAGGTTGAAAAGAATCTTAAAAGGTCTGATTGTAGTCCTGTTAAAACTCTCATCAATGGATAGTAGAGGCTGGGGCATGGGGTGTCTAATTGTGCAAAACACCCACTCACACTGGAAGGCCTGCTGTGTTTGGCTCCTGATTTTGTGGGGATGCCAGAAAGTTTTGCTAGAATGTAGTTTCAAATCCTGTGGAGTCTCTTTGGAGAAAATGGGAGGATTCAAGGTCCAGTGCGGAATAAATTTAAGGTGAGGGCAGAACACTGTGTTGTGCTCAAACACTAAGGGGGCGTGTCAAAAGCTTGAAGGGCTCCACTGGCCAAACGTGGAAAATTTGAGCACCAAAAAGAATAGTGATGATAATAGACTATAACATATTGCATTTAAAAAAATAATCCACGAGTCCATGCGGCACTTGAAAAAAATAGTTGTGGAGAGTGGGGGAGAGCCCTCTTCTTTATTTCAGAACACTAATAAATGTGGAAGAAATGACAGAATGAGAACAATAATGATTTTTCAATTTCTGGCATAATTCTTGATATAACAAGGATCATCAATGGATGTTAAAAGCACTGGGTGTCATTTCGAGGGAACAAGCTACTCAGGCTGTACTGTAGTATCACCCTACAGATTGCTATTAATTACAAAGTATCTTTACCATGGAGAGATATTATTAAAGTATCCAAGTAATCAAGAATTCCCCATGTGGCTCAGTGGTAATGAACCTGATTAGTATCCATGAAGATGCGAGTTCGATCCCTGGTCTCACTTGGTGGGTTAAGGATCCAGTGTTGCCGTGAGCTGTGATGCGGGTCAAAGATGTGGCTCAGATCCCGTGTTGCTGTGGCTGTGGTGTATCCATTAATCAAATTTAGCATCACCAATAAATGGACAAAATGACATTATGTGCCTCCAGATGTGGCCATTTGTGATACTACACAATGGATATGCTATGATACTACCTAGGTAGTATCTTTGTCAAAATATTTCACCTGAATCCAACCATGAGGAAATAGCTGGACCTGTTTGTGGTCCAGATTGTGGGCCATAGTACTAGAGAATTGACTGAGGCTTCAAAAATGTCATAACTACTCATGACTAAAAAAAAAAAAAAAAAAGGAAATGTGGTGGCAGACAGTTCTAGATGAAAGGAGACTAAATAGGTCAGCTAAATGCCATGTATAAACAATGAGGTCCTGCTGTACAGCACAGGGAGCTATATCCAGTCTCTTGGGACAGACCACGATGGAAGATAATATAAGAAAGGGGATGTATATATATGTGTGTGTGTGTGTGTGTGTGTGTATGACTGAGTCACTTTGCCGTTCAGCAGAAATTGGCACCACATTGTAAACCAACTATATTCTAAAACAAATTTTTGAAAAACTGCAGTGGGTGGTCTTTGATGGGATTGTAGATCCCCCCCCCCCCCAAAGAGAAGAAGAAATGACTGTGAAGAATATTTGAGGAATACCTGGAGAGAATTGAATAAGAATGATTTCTTATTTATTACTCTATCAATATTATTGTATCGATGTTCATTTTTAAGGTGTGGTCTTGGTATTGCGGTTATTTAGGAAAATGTTTTTGTTCTTACCAGATGTGTACTGAAGCATTGAGGGATGAAGTATCATGCCCATGGCTTATTTTCACACAATTCAAATGAAAGATAGATAGATGATAGATAAGTCAAATGTAGGAACGTATTAACAGCTGGTGAATCTGGGTGAAGTTAGTATGGGTATTCATTGTACTGTTCTTTGAATCTTTCCGTAGATTTAAAAGTGTTCAAAATAAAATGTTAGTCTGGGGAAATTCTCAAAAATAGGGGAGCAGGCAGGTCAGGATAATGCAAAGATGCTTGGGTATCTTTCTACTGTGAATCACACCGGTCATTAGTTCACTGACATTATCCTCTTTGGAAGAGAAAAAAAAAAAAAGAGTGAAAAAGATTATCTCTAAAATCCTTGGAGCCAAAAAGGATAAAATAATGTCATTTGCAGCAACATGGATGGAATTAGAGACCCTCATACTGAGTGAAGCAAGTCAGAAGGAGAAAGACAGATGTCATATGAAATCTCTTATAACTGGAGTCTAAAACACTGCACAAATGAACATCTCAACAGAAAAGAAAATCACGAACTTGGGGAACAGACTTGTGGTTGCCAAGGGGG
>PVHT021183518.1:20926914-20943658 GCA_004024745.2 Catagonus wagneri | reverse complement strand
GGGAGGGAGTGGGGATAACTACTGCTTTAATGATGGAATAGCAAGGAGCTCCAACTGTAATGCACGGGGAACTATATCTAATTACATGTGACAAATCCATATATGTACATGTAATCGGGTCACCACATGGTGCAGTTGGAAAATCTGACAGAAATCTGTAAACCAGCTATAATGCAAAAATAAAAAAAAAATAAAATTCTTGGAGCCAAATAGTGAGAACTGACTGAGAAACAATTAATTGAAAAAAAGGAATCTCAAATAAAATTGCCGTTCAGTTCTCTAACAGCCTGTCCCTACCTATTCATGTACCAGAATTCTCAAGGAATTAGCTTCTAGATATGAGGCACATTTGGCATCACTAAAGGAGTAGTTCAAAAACCCGAGTTATTAGATGTAATTCACTTAATTAAAAGTTTAATTGGACTTACTGATAACTGCCGTGTGTTTAAAATGAACAAATGGAGCCTTTTAATATTTCCAGACTTTGTAGTGATTTATCACTGTCATTAGAATTCATTGTTTCATCATCCTAATTATCAGAAGAACTAATGCTTCTGATCTTTATGAAATGAGGTGGGCCATAAACCCAAACTAATGGCACACAGAAAAGAGCACATTTCATCCCGTGAGGTCACTTAACCCAAGTGTGAGTTGTAGGGCAGCATTTCTCCAGGGCGTGGGCGTACCTGAGACCACAAATGACTCTCTCCATCGTGGAAGGGATAACGACTGGACTCCATTGGAATAACTCCCGTGATAGCCAGACTGTCCAGTAACTTTCCGAACAAGAATTTTCCCTCCTGAATTATCGAGCACACCACTGTGAAGAGAAGAGAAAAAAAAGTTTTTTCTTTTTTGGCTACACCTCTGGCATATGGAAGTTCCCAGGCCAGGGACTGGACCCAAGGCTGCTGCAGAGATAACACCGTATCTTTAACCTGATGCACCACAGCAAGAACTCTAAGAGAAAAAAAATTTTTTTGAAGAAAGAACAGAAACATATCATTTGACATATCAACAGACTATGAAACCGACCACCATCTTTCTTTAGAAAAAGCAAAGTAGGAGTTCCTGTTGTGGTGCAGTGGTTAACGAATCTGACTAGGAACCGTGAGGTTGTGGGTTCGATCCCTGGCCTTGCTCAGTGGGTTAAGGATCCGGTGTTGCCATGAGCAGGTCGCAGACACGGCTCGGATCTGGCGTTGCTGTAGCTGTGGAATAGGTCAGCGGCTACACTTCTGATTTGACCCCTAGTCTGGGAACCTCCGCATGCCACAGTTGCAGCCCTACAAAGCAAAAAAAAAAAAAAAAAAAAAAAAAAAAAAAAAAAAAAAAAGAAAAGAAATAGCTAAGTAGCAGGAGTAAGAAAACCTTCACCTTGACCTGCAGCCCAACCCCTAAGAGTGGTATCTTCATCCCTGGCCTGGCATCTGACCTCCCAGGTCACCTGTCCACCTCTTTTTTACTGAGTACCTGATCATTACTCTAATTACTTTTCTTTTTTCTTTTCTTTCTTTTTCTTTTCCTTCCTTCCTACCTCTTTTCTGTCTGTCTGCCTGTCTGTTTCTTCATTCCCACTAGTTCTCTGAAGTAAAACCTCTTTCCTGACAATTTCCAATTTGGTTTTGTGACATCACTGAATGACTACAGTTTTTTCAAAGGGTGCTATGACATTTTTATGACATGTTTAAAAGCAAATCATTCCTTTTATTTTGGGCCAGGGAGAGAAAGGTGTGTATCTAAATTAAACTTTTTAAAAGAGTCCTCAGGAATTCCTATTGTGCCGCAGCGGAAATGAATCCGATTAGGAACCATGAGGTTGCGGGTTCGATCCCTGGCCTTGCTCAGTGGGTTAAGGATCCGGCGTTGCCGTGAGCTGTGGTGTAGGTCGCAGACGTGGCTCGGATCCTGCGTTGCTGTGGCTGTGGCGAAGGTGGGCGGCTACAGCTCCTGTTAGACCCCTAGCCTGGGAACCTCCATATGCCTTGGGTGCAGCCTTAAAAAGAAAAAAGACAGAAAAAAAAAAAAAAAGGAGTCCTCAAAGGCTGGAAATTGTTTCCTTAATTTCTCGGATTTGATGGGTTTGCATCCTGATGTGACAGAAACTGACATATCTCCCTCTTTGCTTCTGTTGAAGCAGGGGCTCCAGTGTGTCACATCCCCGCCTCAGAGCCTAACAGTTGGCTCCTTGGGTGCCTGTAATTTAGAACACGAGGGAGCTAAAAAAAATCCTCAGATTTGTTCCCATCGACACCCTTCTTCCCTAGAGCAGCGAGCGCTGCCGTTTCCCGCCCTCCCACCTTCACGGTGAGTCAACGACTTTCAACGCTCAATTTCCCAAGGACTCAGAAGGAAAGAAAGTGATGATAATACTTGACATGTAAGGCACTTAATTGCTTTAAAATCATTCTCACTGACGATATCTCCCTGGGTTCTCCCAGCAAACCTACTGTGTGGCGGAGGGAATGCCGTTCTTCCCGCTTCACAGAGACGGGCTGAGACAGGTCAAGCGCCTCACTCCAGACTTTGTAACTTCAAAATTGCAAGGTAGGGATTTGAACCCAGGTCTAAGTGACCTGGAATCGTGGGTTTGCCACCTCCCCGCCTCCTTGGTCACGGTTGCCTCTCAGGGTTCAAAAGCTACGGGCGTCTCCCAACACCCTGCCCGCCCTTCTCCAGGGAGCCCCCAGTCAGGGTCCCTGACCTCCCCCAGCCGCAGCCAGGCCGGTCCCAGCTCCCTGGACGGACCGCACAATTCCCACGGCCACGTCTCTGCTCACGCTGCCCTTTTGCTCCGGAGAATCTGGTTCCCACTTGGGCCAGATGAGGCCTGTGCGGCCTCTGCACCAGCTTCTCCGTAGAGGTTCCGCCAAGGCTTTGCTACAGCCCTTCCCAACAACGCCTTGTCTTACAACAGAAACTCTGATTTTATTTCCTTTGGGGCTATTTCCTAGAAATTCCTTGATTTAACTTTGTCTCCCAATTAGACTGGAAGTTTTCTTATGGAAGGGACGGTGTTTGATGCTTCTGCATTAGAAGGCCTGTCGGTGTTGCAGGCTTGCGAAAGCCACTTGCGAAGCTTCAGGATTGTGCTGGCTCATTTTAGGTTTTATGTGGGAGCTTGAAATCAGCCACAGAGGGAGGGAGGCATGGGGGGTGGTGGAGGGATAATTCAGCACCCCTCACCCATCCTTTTTGGAAGGTTGGTTGCTAAACGTTTACCACCACGCCACTGGTGTAGGCTGGCAATGCAAATTATTTAAAAAAAAATTATTCCAATTATCCCATGGTCCCTTATTTATAATCAGTGGGAGAAATAGAAATAGCTCTTACCTTTTAATTTCCCCACAGATAAATTATTCTGCCCCTGGATTTATATTCCACTGTACTGAGGAAATGAACTCATTCCTATTTAAGAGTCAGAAGCGCTACAGCGGCCACTCAGAGTGAGGAAGTGGGGCTGAGCCGAGCTTCCCTCGGGCTGTTTAAAGGGAGGAGGGGGCGCCTAGGGGGTTCTCAGGCTAGACCAGAAGGCTGAGATCTCTTGTGATGGTTATATGAGACCCAAACCCCAGACTGGGGGAAAGGTCTGGATACAGAGCTCTTCTCGTGAGATTTTTCGGTTGCCTAAGAGAGTGGCCGCTCGTCTTGTGAGTGGACTTCACTGAGGACGAGCTTATGCCCGGACATCCTCCTGGAGGAGGAGCCTGAGGAGCTCGGTGGTCTTTCAGCTTCGGGAGGCGACAGCAGTCCCAGAGGAGGAATGTGTGGGGCACTTGATCACCATAGATTCTGGAGGAAGGAGAGCGCCTGAAAGATGTGGTTAAACTTACGAAGCAGATGGGGGCTTAGAGCCATGGTCGTTTGGAGAATTTATGTTAACGTGACCTCATGTGTATTCTCATTCAGGTGGAAGCACTTGCACTTCCTATGCATTTTTTATGTATGTATGTATTTATTTTGCTTTTTAGGGCCCCACCTGTGACCTATGGAGGTTCCCGGGCTAGGGGTCCAATCGCAGCTGCAGCCGCTTGCCTATGCCACAGCCATAGCAATGCCAGATCTGAGCCATGCCTGCGACCTACACCACAGCTCATGGCAATGCTGGATCCCCGACCCACTGAGCAAGGCCAGGGATCAAACCAGCATCCTCAAGAATACTAGTCAGATTGTTTCTGCCGTGCCACAACAGGAACTCCCCTGTATATTCTCTGAAAGAGCAAAACCAATTCCGCTTCTTTACATCCCTCAGATACCCTGCATGATGCTGAACATGGCCTTGAGCTTCACCTCCTCCCTGACCTGGTACCAGGGCACTGGGAAAAGTTCAGGGTCAGCTTTGAGGCTCAGAGGAAAAGGGCTGCCCACCACGAGGCCAGGTTTTAAGTGGCTGCCATTCTCAAGGGGGCATCTGGCCAGAACTCTGTGAACAGCGATCTGCATGGAGACGGCCTCTCTGCTGCCTCATCTCAGACAACTCCCTCCTGTCCCCAGGCTTCCTCCCGCTTAAAATACAGAAGTTAATTCAGGACAAGACAGCCAAAATACAGTGCCTCAAGTATGTTCATTATCCCTTTGGTTTGAAAGAATCAAGGGGATCACTCATAATAAGGCATCTGATGATCATACATGGTATGAAAATAAATCCTTTAAGCTAAATCTGAATTTCTAAACCAAAGCATGCTCTCTCCAGTTTCTGACTGTGTGGGGACCTGGCAGGACAGTGATGGGAGGTCCCTTGCATACTCATATTTTCTCTTGAATCCTGCCTGCTGAAAACAGACTTGTTCTGTTTGTAAAAAACAGAACTGGTATTATCCAAAATTCCTCTCTGCTTCCCTGTAAGACCTCTGTACATCCTCTTCATGGATAGCGCTTCCTTCTTTCCAGTTTCCTACTATATTGGTCACTGGTCCAGGGAGCTACAAGGCATTCAGATGCTCCATCAACGATTCTTTTTTTTTCTTTTTATGGCTGCACCTATGGCGTATGGAAGTTCCCAGGCTAGGGACTGAAAGCTGCAGCTGCCAGCCTACACCATCCGTCATAAAGCTTTTCCCAATTCTGGCCACTCCAAAGTCTACAACCCCTCCCCATGTCCTCACCTTAAGCAGAGCTGGGACCCCTCAGTTCTTACATAACGGAATCACCTGGACCCTGAGCTGGAAGTCAGAGGACACTAGCTCTAATCCTGGATGTGCAACTAACTAGCAATTTAATTAAATCCCCTGTGCCTCCATCTCTCTTCTAATAAGTGAGGATACTAACAGCAGCCTCACAGGGCTAAGATGATGCTAGAAGGAGAAAGTCTTAGTGCAAGGGATTGTTGTCATTATGATGACATCTTGGTGAGATCACATCAACTCGTGTGGCTTTGTACTGCATAAGAACAAGGAAAGGCAAGAGAGAGCCAGCCAATGCCAGAGGAAGCAAGTGCCAACCATCTCAGATCATAGTTGGAAAAATACAGACAGCCTTAAGATGGGCTCTGCCTCTGCAGCAGAGGTCAGTGTCTACATGGACACAGAGAGTGCTGACGGTGTTGGTGGAGCTGAATGAGTACACACGTATATATGAGCATGCATGTGTGTGTTCAAGCATATGTAGGAGGCATGCAGTGCATACAAGTGATTATGTGGGAGCATGCTCATGTTTGTGCACATTTTTGTGCACATGTTCATGTGTAGAATTGGATATCACCTTATTGCACAAAATTGATTTCATAGTGAAAGCAATTTTTATTCCACAGTCTAGAGTTAAGAAACAAGCATTTGGGGGAGTTCCTGTTGTGGTTCAGAAGGTTAAGAATCCAACTAGTATCCATGAGGACATGGGTTTGATCCCCTGTCTTGCTTGGTAGGTTAAGGATCTGGCGTGGCCATGAGCTGTGGTGTAGGTCATAGATGCAGCTCAGATCTGGCATGGCTGGCTGCAGTGCAGGCCAGCAACTGCAGCTCCGATTTCATTCGACCCCTAGCTTGGGAACTTCCATATGCCACAGCTTCTGTATGCGGCCCTAAAAAAGCAAAAAAAAAAAAAAGAAAAAACACAAAAAAACAAAAAAACAGCATTTGGGAGTTCCCTGGTGGCTCAGTGGGTTGAGGACCTGGCATTGTCACTGCTGTGACTCAGATCACTGCTGTGGCACAGGTTCAATCCCTGGCCCAGGAATTTCCGCATGCTGTGGGTGTGGCCAAAAAAAGAGAAACGGAATTTGGTGGGTTATTTTTCTTTAATGTTCTTCTATTTATCCTCAGTAGATCCTTCATATTCCCATTCCCACTGAAAACCAGGTAGCTCGCCGTCTCTCTGTGCCGATGGAGAAAAGAGTATGGCCAACAAAATCTATTAGTAACTCTTACATCTTATTTTAGGCATAGATTTTTTTCTTTAATAGCCGCACCTGTGGCATATGGAAATTCCTGGGCCAGGGATTGAATCAGAGCCACAGATGCAACCTATGCTACAGCTGGGGATTGAACTGCGCAGGGCTGGGAATTGAACACAAACCTCTGCAGTGACAGGAGCCACTGTAATTGGATTCTTAACCCACTGCACCACAGCAGGAATTCCTAGGCATAGATTTTTTTTAAACTGCTTCCCCAAATTTCAGAGAAGCTATTGACCAGACACCTTGACAGGGAATGAATTTTACATCTTCCTTTCCTTTGGCAGAGAAACAGGTGAACAATTGAGTAGCCAGCATGCCAGGTAGAGAAAAGGAGAAAGACACCAGAAGCCTGAATAATTGAGACACTTCATTCAGTATTTGGCAGCCAAGCACTGACTTTGAGATAGCTTTCAAAGCAGTGGATCGGTGCTGGACTTGGGTTCAGATCCCCACTCTGACACTTTTTAATGACATGGCTTTAGAAAGACTGTTCAACCTCTCTTTACCTTTAAAGGTGGATTATGGTGGTAGATACCTCATGGGGGGATTGTGAGGCTGAATTAGCTAGCACAGGTGAACTGCTGGATACATACGCATTAGATTTATTATCAAAGATATTAAGTAAACCCGCTTTTCCCTATGTTTGCCTAAAACTAAAGAGGTGTGAGGATTCTGTGAAGACCACTCTCGCCTCTCCTCATTTAGGCAGTGACATAGTCCAGCCATGTAATGCTTCTTGTCCTCCTTTCTGGGTCCCAAACCAACGCTGACCAGGCAGGACAACCTGTCACCCTCCTCACTATTCCCATTCCCATCTGTCTCCAGGCCATCAGCCAGAGCTGAGACATTTCTCCTCTAAACTTCTGGGCCTTCCTCAATCACCTTGCTATTATTTCCTTGCTCAGCACAGACAGCTGTTGATTCATTTTTTTCCTAAAATGCTTTAAATCATCAAGAACTTTAGTTCCCTCATCAGGAACACAAAAGAATCAGATTCTCCTCCCCTCTCACTAAGGTGTAAAGAGAAGTTACGCTTCTTTTCAAGAGAGTTCTGAAAGGAGATCCAGGACACAAGGATCTGGATCTGGGCCATCCTGTGGGATAGGATGCTCAGTTGTTGGTTTTGCTTGCTAATCGGGCAACCCTGCGCTGGGGGCTCCCTGCCCGCACCCTGATTGCTTGTTCTTAAGCAGCTCAGCGCTACCCACCTGTGAACTGCAGCACCACACACGCTGGAGTAGGATGCGTAGACGTCAGTGCCATAGACGTGGTACCTGGGGTCCTGGCATCCTGCTGGGCACTTCACCATGAACTCAGGATTCATTATCTTTCCAGCTCTCACATCGCAGTTGATCTGAGGCACAGCTGGGAATGCAAAGTGAGGTCAAACTTACACCGTGTGGTATCAGCTTATGTATAGGGTGATTCTGTTAGGTCATGACTGTTCGTTTACTTAACTTCTTTTTTCTTTTTTTTTTGTCTTTTTGCCTTATTTGGGCCACACTCGTGGCATATGGAGGTTCCCAGGCTAGGGGTCTAACAGGAGCTGTAGCTGTGGGCCTTCGCCACAGCCACAGCCATACGGGATCCTAGCCGCTTCTGCAACCAACACCACAGTTCAAGGCAACGCCAGATCCTTAACCCACTGAGCAAGGCCAGGGATTGAACCCGCAACCTCATGGTTCCTGGTCGGATTTGTTAACCACTGAGCCACGATGGGGACTCCCTACTTAATTTCTAAAAGCTGGAGACTGGGCTTACCCTGGATCCCATCCCTATAATGAAAGCAAAGAGGTAATTAGGGCATTCCTCAGACCAGAAGAACAATCACCATCCATTGCCTTTAACCTGCTGAGAGCAAGAAGAGGCTCATTCCTGTGCTGATTTAAACAGTTAATTAATTGGAGAAGAGAATGCTGGGAAAAGAAGAGAACTCTGGGAGAGGACCCATCTCCAGTGGCCAGGAATGTCGGCCTGAATCTACGACTAGAGAACGCTTGGGTTTCAGATCCTCTGGAGCTGGCCCAGGAAAAGAGGAAACTCTCAGAAAACCTTACAGGAGAAAGGAAACGTATTCTGGGGAGGGCAAACGAGAGAGCATGGGCCTTGGGGTGGAGACTGGCTGGGACAAGGTGGGCCTCCCCCTGCAGCCAGCTGGGAGCACAGGCTGCGTCGGATGGGGCCAGGTGAAGGAGGCGTGCGTTCTGTGTGGGAGGCGGGATTCGATGGGAGGTTAGGGAACAGGGGAGGTAGGCAATGAAAGCGATCTTTTGTCTCGGGCCTAGAGGCTCGGTTCTAGATCCAGGATCAAGATGGGAGTGATCTTGTCTCCTCTGCTCCAGCACCGGGTGGAAAGCTGGGATCTGCCCTGCTGAGCATCCGGGGGAAGCTCATTCATTCCGTCTGTCCTCCGTCCTCTTTGGCTTTGTGGCGCCGTTACCAGGCTAGCACCATCCAGTAGGCCAGGCTGTGGAGCCCAAAGCTTGCCTAGGGATGCGAAGGTGTAGACACCCTAGTAGCAGTATTTAAAGGGGGCTGTGGCTGCGCCTTCCCTCAAAAACACCTGAGGGAAAAGTTCTCCTAGACGATCCTATACTTGTGCCTGGGAGCTAGGAAAGTATTCTTCAGAAGAGACTCTAAAATATGAGCACCATTCAGAGGGTAAGCAGGCTCAGGAGGCATCTGGAAACCACCAGACCAGACAGCTGCCTGGCAGAAATGGGGTGTTTGGCCATAAGAAGGCGAGAATTTGGAGGCGAGGGATAGCTGTCTTCAAAAGCAGGACTCTCGTGTGCTATGACATCGGAGGACTGAGCGAGAACTAAAGGGAGGCGAGTTTTGCCAGGAAGAATTTTCTAGTAATTGAGGTTGCCCTTGAGGGAAGGGGCTGGAAGTGTGTAAGCAGGTAGTGAAGGCTTGAAGAGGGGATTTCTCCACTGGAAGTAGGAAGCAAGCCCCGCCCGGCGGTAAGCGCCTGTGATTGCAAACACGGATTCAGGATCCCTGCCAGGCCACCCATTCTCTAACCGGGTCACTGAGATGGTCTCAGGGTTGTTAATGGCTTCCAGCTGTATCCAAAAGGCACCCTCGCCTTGTTTTTTTAACTCTTGTGTATCTGAATGGAGCAGAGGTGCATTTCGTTCAGACTGGAGAGAGAACTGAAGTGAGAACTCGCTTTTTGCCGAAACGCCCCTCCCGGACAATCTTGGCCGTGAGGGCTGGGCCAGCATGGAACTGCTTCCTTCTCCTGGGAGCCTGGGGGCCGAGTGTGATCGCAGGCTAAACAGGTTGCGGTCTGCCTTAGGAAGGGGAGCACTGTGTTTAAAACAGTTTTGTGGTTTCATTCTCCCCACCGCAGGCTGCTTCCTCTCCAAAATTGTTTTCTTTCTATCTTTCATTCTTTTAAACCCTGACACTCAAGGCTGAATTGACGACTTTGAGTCTTAAGGGTTTTGTGTTAAAAAGGCAATTCTGGGCCTGAAGATGCCGTAGTTTTTCCTTATATTAGTGAACCGTTGGATCACTGGGCGTAACTGAATGTGTTCAGCTCTCCTCCCTTGCACGGGCCACTGCCCCTGTCCTGAATGCATCTCCTCCTGCAGATGTAAAGAAAATGAAAGCATTCCTTCTCAGCTCTTAGTTACGTGAAATAGGAAGTGACAAGCTCTGCGACCTGGGATTCAACTTGGATGTGACTTTGGCACCCTGAGCTTTTGGGTCTCCTGGTAGGCCAACCCCACTCTTCTGGAGTTGTAAATGGAGCTCAATCTAAAAGCTTATTTATTGCCTAAGTATCATACAGAGATTGAACCTATTCTAAGACAGGTGCATGCACCGTAGTATTTTCCAGGAAATAGCTGGTTTAAAAAGCCCAAGGGAAAAATGTCTCATGGGAATATTTTGCCTCCTGCTGACCGATTACCATTCCTTTCTTTTAGCAGTAGTTTATTTTTTATTGTCCGTTTGTTTTGTCCTATTTTTCAAAGGCCTAGGCAGTCCCTTAAATAAGATCTGCTGCTTTATCTGCACCCAACTGGATTAGAAAAATTGGTGAATGAACTTCTCCCACGGGGGGTAAAACGAAATCAAGCACATATGCTCATGTAACTTTAGAGGAACAGGGTGCAGTGACAAAGTGTGGCTAAATTCTGTTGAATTTGTACAGAAAAGTAAGCTGAAGAGAGGGAGCTAATTAAAATTTCAGAGTAATTGCCAAAATCATTGGAAAGTGTAAAGCCTAAATCCAGCTGGCAAGAAGCAGTCGTTTGCATCTCATCTTTTCAGCTCTTCACCTTTGAATATATGGAAACCAGGGTTTCTTTCTTTACAGTATTTTCCAAGTTATTTGTGAAGTAGTTTGCTTTCTTGAAATCTTCCAACAATCTTCATCCGTCTAATTAAAGCCCAAATGAAGTGATTTATCTTTGCATTTCCTCTGAATGCTTTTGACTATTCCATCTCACAGCTTACGTTTTCTTTTCTCTCTCTTTCTGTTCTAGTGTTTAGGTTCATTTTCACATCTCTCTGGGTTTCATCTCAGAAGTGCAGAAATCAGACTTCCTTAAGAGAACAAGTCAAAACTGAGGCATTTCAAGGAGTGTCAATTTCAGGTATGAAGGGAGCAGGAAGACATTTATTTGGCAAATGCCAAAACAGGGAGTTGGGGGATGGGAACGGGGTGTCCCCACTGCTAATCTCTTTATTTAGAAGTCATAAAAAGGTTTATTCCCAGGGATATCTGGAGAAAGCAAAAAGAGAGATTTTTCCATTCCTTCCTAAGTGCATCTTTGTCGGTGGAAGTGAGGGAACCCTGGGCTAAAGTCACAGAGAGCCTGGGACAGCCCAGAAGTGCTTGAGTGGACACTTTGCACAGAGACCTCTTCCTTGGCCATCTGCTCTGCTTCCCCCATATAATTCCTTAAGATCACTTTGCCTTCTCCTGGCCATTACCATTTTCTTGACAGAGCTCAAATTAGGGCGTCTTAGAATCTGCCAAGAATTCCTTCCCAGAGGCCCTTGGCACCAGCCACAGGGCAGAGAGAACAATTTGCAACCCAGTGAGTTAGAACTAGAAGATAATCCTTAGATGCTACTCCCTGAGGTCATGTGTCTGTTGTGCTGATCTCAGAGGGTTCCTGGGCAAACCTGGTACTGTCTAAGCCACTGTTTTCTTGCAACCTCGAACTCTTAGAGGCAGAACCAGAAATGTTTCTGCTCTCATTGGATTTCCTGCTTGATCTAATAACAGAATGATTACTGGGGATGTCACATGCAAAAAGTCAGTGATGGAGCAGGCCAAATCAATCTGTTTACCCTGCTTCTTATTTTTCCATTCATCTTTTCAACCATCCCGGGCCGACCACAGTGCTTCAGGAAAACAAATTTCCTAATCAATTAAGCAAGGCTTGCCTCCTGGCTGTTAACAAGAAAGAATTATTATAACATAAAAGCACTTATGCATAAACGGTTTTGATATAACACTTAATTTTGTTGGACTGTGATATTCAACTAGAGTAAAATCCTCTTTTTAAGAAAATTAAGCCAGAGTGTTAATTTAATGAAACATAATGACCATTAAATAAAATTTAAAGTTGAATGCTACTTTCTCCTTGATCTCAACACCAGCGATCAGATCATATTAATTCTTCCCTTGTAAATTCTTTTGTAAAGCATTCTTTTCCATTTTTCTTAAACAATCTTTGACCACAATGGATCTTTGGTCAAAAGCTATCAATACCTTTTTGCTGCCGTCTGGAAAAATTCCAAAATCTTTAAGACCTTTCCACAGTCCCCTCCATGGAATTTTTGGGCTTGCCAATACTGTCCCTAGTATTTTTCAGGTGTATGTTATCTTGCAAGTTTGGCTTGTATCATTTCTCATACCTGAAACCCTTTTTCCTTTCATTGGTTTAAATGCTACTACTTTTTCAAGGTCCCAGTTTATTACATCTTTCTTTGGCCATGCCTGTGGTGTGTGGAATTTCCTGGTCCCACGACTGAACTTGTGCCACAGCAGTGACCCGAGCCACTGCAGTGACAACGCTGGATACTCCATCCCACTGTGCCACTAGAGAACTCTGTTACATCTTCTTTCAACTCCTAGATGATAAACTCCATAAGTAAGGGATTTTCATCTGTTTTGTTCTCTGCTGATCAATAGAATGTCGCTGAATGAATGAAAGGATAAATGGAGCCCATCCATTAGCAAGTCCTGCTAGTTTTATTTCCAAGTCTGCAATTTCTCTCTCCTCCACCTTGGACCAGTTCACTGACATTCCTGTCTGAACCATTAACACAGTGGTCTCCTGTCTTGTCTTCGTCCTTCCATGTTGCCCACCCTTTTGGGTCAATCCTTTCTCCATTGAACAGCCAATGTGATACTTTAAAGATCTAATCACATTTCAGCATTCTCCTGCTTCAGACCCCTCATTGGCTTCCTACTGCCCAAATGTCCAAGTGCCTTAAGATGGTCCATGAGGCTCAAAATGATCCAGTTCCTGTATTCCTCTCCATTTACTCTCCTACCACTGCTACTTTTTAAATACTGTTTTTATAGTTGATTTATGGTGTTCTGTCAATTTCTGCTGTATAGCAAAATGACCCAGCCATACATATATATATATACGCACTGTTCTCTTACTATCTTCCATCATGTTCTATCCCAAGTGATTGGATATAGTTCCCTGTGCTACTTGGATGATGAGAAGGTGCCAGCCACCAAAGGTTTAGAAGGAGGACCTTCTAGGCAGAAAGAAGAGCCAGGGCAAAAAACCTTGATGTGGGAATGTCCTGACAGTTTGAAGAATATACAGGAGGCCAGGGTGCCTAAGCACAGTGAGAGAGGTAGAGGGAGGGCCGTGATGAGGTGTGGGAAGTCGGCATGAGTCACATAAGACGGGGACTAGGTGAATTAATAGTCCCGCTGTGACCAAGGTGTCAACAATTGTTTTTGCTAGAACTCTTTTCAGGATTGTACAATATTATTTTTGGAAGGAACTTCTTTTTGAACAATTTTATTTTTAAAAATTGGGGTACCATTCAGATACTGTAAAATTGGCCCTTGTAAGGGTACAATCAGTGATTTGTGGTATTTTTCATAAGTTTGTGCAATCGTGATCATCTAATTCCACAATATTTTCATCACCTCACAAAGAATCCCTTTTAGCAGTGTCAAAAGAGAGACAACAGGGAGTTTCCTCATGGCTCAGTGGGTTAAGGACCTGGTGTTGTCACTGCTGGGGCTCTGGTTACAGCTGTGGTATGGGTTGGATCCCTGGCCCTAGAACTTCCACATGCCGTGTGCTTGGCCAAAAAAAAAAAAAAAAAAAAAAGAGAGAGAGAGAGGGAGAGAGAGAGAGAGAGAATAGGCCTTACATGGAGTCACTTGTGCCAAGCTCACGTCACCAAACCGAGATAATACCTAACCTAACGGCAGTTTCAGCTTCTCCCAGGAATGAGATCTTAAGTCAATCTGGAATTTCCTGGTCAGCCCTGGTGAGATAATCCACCTGATAGACCACTGCCACCCCTGAAAGGAAGGTGGTCTTGCCTAAAACAATCTGCTCTTTGCTAGAATAATTTCCTTGTCCTGTCTCCTTCCACCTGTAAAAGTAGAAGAAATTTCTTGACCAGCCTACTAAGGATGGAGGCTGAGCTTCCAAGGGCCTGCATGTGGGCTGAAATGTTCAGAGAGGCAGTATCTACCTGTAAATGGGGCTTGTGATCTGGGAGGGGGAGGATGCGGCATGACACGGTAGGGGAGAGGGTGCAGGTGGAACGAGGTGCTGCACGGGGAAGAAGATTGTGTGCTGCACGGGGTGACCTCTCCTGTTGATCCTTGAAAATCTGTAGTAAAATTTCTGAAACCTAATAAGATGTCAGATGCAAGGAAATTTCTGGTAGGACCTAGTAAAGTAGCTGAATCAAAGAGCAGAGCAGGACAGGAAGGCTATGGGAACACAGGAGTGGCTAGGTGGAGAAAATCATGAGGAAGCATGAGGCAGGTTCTCCAGAAATCATAAGGAGAGCTCCAGACCTTTGAGAAACTTGTAGAGTTGGTATTTATTCAGGTTTAATCTGACATCTGTGGAGCCATGGTGACCAAGCTAACACTTGTATGACATCACTCTAGATGATTAAACTATAGCTTTACTCAATGGTGGGGCTGAATTTCCCCCCAGATAGGTCTGATTTCAACACGATTCCACATTCTCCCCTGAGCCAAACTTTTGTCAAAAAGATGTGCAATATCGGGGGTTAAAGAAACACTTTCCCAAATAGTTAATAAAACAACTTAAAGATAAAAATAAATTAAAAAATAATTTCCCTTGATCATAAAAGATTTCTCAGGAAGAATATATCCAGCAACAATTGAGGGAAACCTAGGACGTGTGATGAAAAGAGTTTATATAAAGACAAACCCAGTAAAGGATAATTTCAAGCTCCAGCTCAAAGCACATCCAAAAGCTTATAAGGCTTTTTGCCGCCCTTATCCATACACAGCGGAAGTATGATTCCGTAACAGGGATTAATATACCTGTGGCAACACAACTTTTGGCAGCTGCAGAAGTTTGTGTATTTAAAAATAACCAGCTTTCAATTTACAAAGGATTGTAATACACGCTTTTTCACTTGACTCTTACAAAACCCTAAGAGTAATATTATCCTCATTTTCCAGAGAGATAAGTTTCCTTGTTCGAGCTTAGGTACCAAGTCAGTGGCAGAGCCAGGAACTGAATTGGCTCTAGACTCAAAGCTTTGCCAGCTCCACCTGGTTGCTTCTTCCATCACTGAGAAGGAATTAAATTGCTGCCAGGCTCTTCTGAACTCACTGACAACTACCAGTGGGTAGTTGTCTTGCAAAAAAAAAGGGGGGGGGGCGGGCCATGTCTTGCAATAGGTTGTGTGTCTGGTATGTTTGCATGTGGTGTCTGTACATACCTGTGCCTTTATCCCTAACACCAGCAAGGCATCTTTTCTAGTGTAATTTTCTTACAGCGTTTGCCTGCTATTTCTGAGAATTGCTATGGTAGAGTTTATTCACCTGAAAATCTGCAACATGGAGAGTCTGCCTCCTTTCTCACCCACACATCAGAAGGAGGCCCAGAAGGTTAATCTTCCTTTTCCATGGTCTGAGAAAGGACACACACACACTAGTCTGTGTGGAGAACCAAGTGTTGGTACTCAGTGTCTAAGGAGCATGCAAACCGTGAGGGTTACTTGCAAGCTGCTTCACCTAACCATGTGTGAGCCCGCTGAGGACACTGTGTGATGTTATGCCCGAACCTCACAGTCACAGAGCCATATATCTTCATCAGTGTCCAATGCACTAACTAAGCAAGTCCCAGAACAATTACCTCTTCATGCTGAGCCAGTACTTCTGGGAATTATCCACCCTTTCAAGGTTGATTGCAAAAATCTTTCCATGCCTTATGAGGTATTAAGGTTAACTTATTTGAGAGAACTATGTGAATTAAAGGTTGTATATTTCACCCCAAGTTAAGACTATTTCAACAGACTCCACGGTAACGAAAATGTTTCAGATGTGGCTTCACTGCCTGTGGGGCATATCTTGCTGTTGTATAATCGTGCTGATTGTTGTCTTCGTCATATAGATTTCCTGCTCAGTAAACTCTTAGCGGTCCCCACCCTCTAAAGAAAAGTAAAGAACAAAGCTTCTCAGATTGACACTGCCTGGTCCTAACCCATCTTCCAGCTGCTTCTCCCATGACTCCCAAGACCTAAACCCCATCACACCACTCACTGTTGCCTGACCCCACCTTCCCTGTGGTATTTGGGCTAAGTCTACCTAGAAAGCTCTCCCACCTACCTCTGCCTATAAAATTCTACTTATTGTTCATGCCCTACCATAAATGCTCTTTCAGAAATCTACTAGGAATCCTATTTTAGACCCCTTGTTATTCTTAAGTAGCATTTTATCACATTTTTCTTTATTTTACAGAGCTTTATTATTGTTGTTCATTAGTCTGTCCATCCATCTGACAAATACCTAAAGAGCACTAATTATGTCTTCATGGTGTTTTGGTCTAGTTGAGAAGACAGACTGTATAAAAAATTCTAAATGGGGGTTCTCGTCGTGACTCAGTGGTTAACAAACCTGACTAGTAACCATGAGGTTGTGGGTTCAATCCCTGACCTCGCTCAGTGGGTTAAGGATCTGGCGTTGCCGTGAGCTGTGGTGTAGGTCACAGAGGCGGCTCGGATCCCGCGTTGCTGTGGCTGTGGCGTAGGCTGGTGACTACAGCTCTGATTCAACCCCTAGCCTGGGAACCTCCATATGCCTCAGGTGCTGCCCTAAAGAGAAAAAAAAAAAAAAAAAAAAAAAAAAAAAAA
>PVHT021183518.1:20907383-20926814 GCA_004024745.2 Catagonus wagneri | reverse complement strand
ATAGACCCATTGAGGTACCTGGAGGTAAGGTTGGCTCTATGGCTCTAAAACATCATAGGAAAATGAGAGCCTGGAAAAAGTCACCTCTGTAAATAAACTTGGTCAAACTCTCGCTTTGTACATTGTGGCAGACTTTTACCCTCCACCATTCAGCAGGTTCATTTACTAAGACATTTACTTATGCTTATTCTCATTGTATTTTCCCCCTTACTCTTCTAAGAGAGTAGTCACACTTTTGTGTTCTCCTGTCTCTGGAGTTCAAGGTTGCAAGATAGTTACCTGGCAACTCTCCCTCAAGGCTTTGGGAATCTTCCTCATCTGAGGGGATTGTAGTTAGTCCGCCCAAGGAAAAAGAAAATGAGCTTCCAAGACTGGGAAAGTGAGAGTGAGTGGGTAAGTCCCAGTAAGGGAAACACCCCTGTACCCTAGCAGCTGCCCTGTTGAGCAGGGCAGTACCTGGTGGTGATCCTCCGAGTGGCATCTTAGGCAGGGGCTTCCCCACCATTGCCAAAATCCCACTATTCAGGAAACAACAGAGCTGCTCATCCTCCAGGAGTTACACAGGCTTGGACACTGAGAAGCGCAGAGGCTCTCCCCGAGTGTTGTAGACTACATGTGGCTTCCAAGGATGGGGTAGGAAGGCGGAAAGCCCCTGTAGTGATGGAATTCTAATTTCTCAACCCTTGGCAACTGGCATTTTGGAGTCAGGCTTGATTTGATTTAGAAAATAAGATGATGTAATAAGGCAAGAGGCAGAATAAAATTGTCCCTAGTACAACTGTGTATGTGAGAGGAAATACTGGCTTGGAATGAATGGTCACGTGTGGGTAGGAGGAATAGAGCCATAAGAACTAGTCCCATCTCCCTCTCTCTCTCCCTCTCTCTCTCTCTCTCTCTTTTTCATCTTTGCTTTCCTTTTTGTAAAAAAACCCCCTGCCAGAATATTTTCAACATGTATTACCTTCTTGGTCCAAAGGGCCTCCAGTGCAACTGAGCAGTGTCCTTAAGGGCTCTTGGCGGCCATGGATAACCAAAGAAATGGAAAGAAGGAAAAGGAAATGAGAAGAAAATGAAATGAAAAAGAAGATGAACTAGGGAAGGGAGAAAGTGACAGTTACTAAAGTAACAGCGACCCTGTGTGTAGACAGAATAGATGCCCTGCTGTGGCATATGGTCTCGGGTCAAGCCAAAGGAAGAGAGATCTCAGGCTGTTTACTCTTCCTATTTCCACCACATCTCTTCTACTTTATTTCCTACTGCGTCAGCCCTTGATCATCTTAACACCACGGCTACCTCTAGACAACAGATACCTTATTCATAAATCCTAGCTAGTATGGGGCAAGGCATTGGGAAAGCATCTGCAGTTAAATCCCACAGAGCCCCAAGTTCCCAATCTGGCTCCACCAAGTTTTGGTGCCATGTCTTGGGCACTAGATCCTCAAGAGCCAAAAGTAGTCCTACATGTGTAGTAGGTGTCAGAAAACTGTCCCCTGAGAAAACTCTCCAATGACCTCCTTCTTGTTATTTTACCTTCAGTCTTCTGGCTGATGAAGACTCTTGGTCCTGAACAGACACTGGTGAGAGCTGAGGGCTGGCTAGGAGAGAGGTCAGAGGGCCCTGAAGAGAACCCATGATTTCACTCACATATATACACAGCCTTGATCTTGAGTAGCTCTAGTCCCCGGTTCTCAGATTTTACCAGAAGTTGGAATCATTTGGAGAATGCAAAGTCCCCAGACTTCTGACCCCTAGCTCTGTAAATACTTAGCCCCAGGAGGAGCTCAGGGCTCTCCAGGTGTACAAAAGGCACTCAGGAGGTGTATGCATTTATCTTTCTGGGAGCGAAGAGAAGCTCTTACTGCTGTGTCTTCTACTTCACTGCTAAGTCTGTGTGAGATTCTGTCTAGACCTGGTAGTTGCTTTCATCCTACGTGTACACATGTCAGCCTATGCTTACTCAATAATTTATTGTGTTCTCTGTCTTCATATGTTACTACAGAGGGATTTTTATTGTATTTTTTTTTTCGTTGTTGATGACAGGATTGTTTTATTTCCATAACACAATCCTAACCACTCTAGTCTTTTCTGAAAACCACTCTCCCAGCTTAGGCTGATGCCATTAGAGTTTCTCTTCCAGGAATTTGGAATCAGGACAGAGACATGGTCTGCATCAGTTGGGGGTGGGGGTGGACAGTGAAGCAGACATGCAGAGGGAAGCTGAGGCACCCGTTCTTGAGTTCTTTCCACGTGGGGTACAGTCCCAGTGAGTTCATCTGACCTCCCCTCCTTGGGTTCTACAAACTACCTCATGCCCCGTGAGCTACCTCACGTCCTACCCAAATCTCCTTTCTGCTTGAGCAAATTGGACTGGAATTTCTGCTAGTTGCACATATACAACCTGCACCGAGCTACCGCCCATTGCCCTCAAGATGAATTTCAGATTCCTGGACACAGTAACAAACCTCTTCACCATCTAGCACCTGTTACCCTCCACCTCTTGTCACCACACATTTGCCTCCTACTCTATATCTCCCTCATATTGAACTACTTTTTAGCTTTTTCTGTTCATCAGGACTTGGGCATGCTTTTTTCTTTCTGCTTGTAACACTCTTCTCTCATCTTTGCCTGGTCAGTCCCTATTTGGCCTTCAGATATGTATCACTTCCTCCAGGAAGTCCTCCCAGACAAATAGATTTTTTTTTTCCCCCACTGTATTCTTGGAGTACCTTTAGTCTCACATCCTGGCACATCGTAATTGCCTGGTAACTTGTTAGTCTTGCTGTCCAGATTTTGAGCTCTGTGAGGACAAAGACTGAATCTCAATCACTGTTGAATCTGGGTGTCTAGCAGTACCTTTTACTTGGCTGGCACCCAATAAATACTTGTCAAACGAATGAATGATGTGCCTAGCTGTCAGTTATCTGCCCTAGTGGCAGATTGACAACGCTGAACTGAGAAAATGAAAACTACTTTGACCTTAAGCTATAGACTACAATTTGGAAATACTCCTGAGATAAAGAATCAGATTTTGCCATGGTTTGGAAATATACCATTATCTTCATTGTATCTACCTCCACCCCCCCCCTCTTATTTAATGATTGTGATAGTTTCTAATTAGAGAAAAGGCTTCATGCTTTTATTGATTCAAGCATGCTAGGGAGATTTTGAGAATAAGGTTAGAATTTAGCATACCAGAAATTCAATCCATTTGAGATCTCTCAAAGAGGTTTGCCCTTGGGTCATTTAGTGCAGACTTTCATAGTCACTGAAAACTGTTGTCATGGTAATCATGGAACCTTGCATGATTTTTGTGTATGAGTTAATGAAGATACTGGAAACAGCCCAAAGGAATTTATACTTGGGTGTGCATTTGTTTCCATATTAACTGAGTCACTGTTTTGAACACATATCTGGCCCTGGGCCTATTCTCTTGGCTCTTGGTCCTGAAAGGAATAAATAAACAACTGATTCCTTTTTAGTATTTCAGGCTAGGAGGCTGTGGATGGCTGCCCTTTTGGTCTCATTTCAACAGGAAATCCCGCACAAAAGGTTTAAAGGAGCAGAAGAAAAAAAAAAGCTGCATGAAACAAATCTCTTCTTTTATTTCAAATTATTAATGTTGCTAATTTTGAGGCACCTAAATCTAATGCCTATACAAAAGTTTCTGTTGTGGAGAGCATAGAGCATTCAATATATCTAAAGCCTTTTTTTGATGATTCCTCATAAATATACCTTAATTCAAGCCTCCATCAAGTCTACAAATTTATATCTAGATAGCTCAGTGTGCTCACAATATTTGAGTATGAGAGTTTGTTTCTTTTTTCTTTTTTTTTTTTTTTTTGCTTTTTAGGGCTGCACCAGTGGCATATGAGGTTCCCAGGCTAGGGATCAAATCAGAGCTGTAGTTGCCAGCTTACCCACAACCACAGCAACACAGGATCCGAGCCGTATCTGCGACCTACACCACAGCTCACAGCAGTGCTGGATCCTTAACCCGCTGAGCAAGGCCAGGGATCAAACCTGTGTCCTCATGGATGCTAGTCAGATTCATTAACCATTGAGCCAAAACGGGAGGTCTGAGTGTGAGAGTTTCCATTTATGTCCTGTTTTGCTAGTTCTTTCCCAATATCTATTCTCTCTTCTTTCCTAGTAATAGAACTCCTTACTTTTAGATAGGCATGTAGACACTTGAAATCAAGGCACTTCCCATTCTCCTGGCATGCTGGCCAGTGGTATTTAGAAGTAGTGTATTTGACTTCCTGGACTTCTCTTCATCCCTTCCTACTGACTGGAATGTGGATGTGATGGATGGAGCTGGGGCAGCCATTTTGAACAATGAGTTGAGAGCCACATTGAGAAAAGCAGAATGACAATATAGAAGGAGTCTGGGTCCCTAAAGATTGTGAAGCTTCCATAAAAGGCCAGACTATGTTTACAAGAGAGATAAAGAAACTTCAGTTGTATTTAAGTAACAGTTACGTTGGATTTTCTGTCAACTAATCTTAACACATCATCCAAAAATGAAATTAATTATTCCTCTTTCCACTGAATGGGTGTGAAACTTTTCTGTGAGATACTGATGCCAAGGCATGTTGGAAGGTAGACAGGCTTGCTGGACTTTTGCAAGCCAAAATTAGCCAGACTGAGTTTTCTGTCTTTGAGAATTGAGACAGCATTTCAATGGCAGAAAAATACCTACTCCAGCTTAGCCATGGTGTTGCTTGGTCTCTGTATGTGCATTTGAATTTTTTTTTAATATAGTGGAACCACATATTTTTACCTTAAATCAGAACTCCTATTTCAAATGCTTTTTGGAATAAAATAAATCACAAATAAGAATCATTACTAACTAGTCTGAGTGCAAAGTAATGGAGATAAGACAAAACAGAAAATAAAAAAACCCACAAACCTTCCAAATTATCTGAAGCAAGTATAACAGTCCTCCACATGGAAGACAGAAGCCTTATACCAGTGAGGAATTGCAATTTTACTTACTGAATTTGGGCCTTTTAATCTTCTTTGTCATTTCTTTGTTTGAGTGTATTCCAGTTACCAGCAAAACTACATGAAGAAAATGCAAAAAAAAAAAAAAAATCTGATCAATATTATTTCACCTAAATGCTTACTGTCTTTTGACATTTATCTGTCTACTTATTTATTTATTTATTTAATGGCCACACCTGTGGCATAGGGAAGTTCCTGGTCCAGGGATTGAATCTGAGCCACAGCTGCAGCAGTGCAGCTACTGCACCAGGCTGGGTTGTACCTCTGCAGTGACTCAAGCTGCTGCAGTAGGATTCTTAACCCTACCGGGTCACGTGGGAACTCCTCTTTGACCTTTATATTTGCTTCAATCGTATGTTAAAGAATTCTCATTGGTAGAACTAATTTTCCCTTATATTATGGTTGGGGAAATGAGATATACGCTTTGTGCTTTTCTTAGCCTCTGCCAAGGGGGTCTTCCAAAATACCTCTTAGGTACCTGTCCTTTGGTTTGCTGTCTTTAAATTTCACCACGCCAACTCCACCATCTGCACTTTCCAAATGTGGGACTGTAGGTCTGGAGAAGTCCACTGATTTGCTTGGTCCCAGGAATAAATGATTGAGCTAGGATGAGCACCCAGGCCCTTCCTATGTTCTTTCTTCTGTTCCACACTGAGTTTTCAAATGGCCAATTCACAAATGGCCAGAGAACTGAGTGCGCACGTGCGCTTGTGCGTGTGACTGTGACATAGAGAGGGCGGGGTGGAGGGGATCTGTAAAAGGCCTCAGAGTAGAGAACAAGGAATTGAAAGACAAGGAGGAGGGGGCTGGGGAGAAGGTAGATGTGGTTTGACCTAACTGTCCCCTAGTGGTCCCTTCAGCAGCACCTGGTGCTGCAGTGCCCCGCAGAGGCCAAATACAGGTGGGTGATCTTCCTTCTCAGAAATGGGCAGAAACTCAAAACAGCATCTGGATACTGCTCTCCTTCAGGAAGCAGAACAATAAGGAAAGGGGAACTCTTTATCCTTTTAAATTTAAAGGCACATGGCCAGTTTAAACCCTTGTGTTTTTAAAATATAACACTGATTTTTTTTCTTATTACCAAAATAGTACATGTTCCTTGTAGAACAATGTAAAAAACACACAAAAACAGTACTACAGGAAATATGGATGGATACAAAAGTACAGTATTTTCAGACTGTTTCTGTATGCTTGTATGTACTCATATAGGTACTTTAAAACAAACATGTGATAATGCTTATACTGTTTACAATGTGTTATGAACTTATTTCTGCTTAAGGATATATAGAATCACTTTTTCTCTCATGATAATTTTAACTGCCTGCAAAATATTGCAATGTATGGACGTATCATAATATAGTTAGCCAACTCCTGATATGATGTAAATAGCTTCACCTCTGCCCTATTTCCTTAAAATAAAATTCCGAATAAAATTTCTTATCTGAAAGACACCCCAGTTAAAATTTTTATATATATTGTGAAATTTTTTCATAGCAGTTTTTCATTAGTAATGTCTGAAAATGGAGTTCCCTGGTGGCCTAGTGGGTTAAGGATTTGGCGTTGTCACTGCTGTGGCATGGGTTTGATCCCTGGCCCAGGAACTTCCTCGTGCCGCCCATGGGGCAAAAAATAGAACAGAAAAAAAAGATTCTCACTTGTCTCTACCTACACTAATTGTACCTGTAGACAGAAGGACATGTTTTTCCTTTCAAAAAGCTAGTCAGTTTCTATTCTTCCTTTTTCTCCATGCATTCTTCTGTCTTACCCACCCAAAGATGGTACTGTTCTAACTCACTTCCATTCTGGCTGCTTTTTTAAGAAACCCACATTCTGGGTGGAGCTGGAATTCTAGAGGTGAATGTGAGGCAGTAATCAAAAGAGGCATTTTACTTCCTAGTTTATGCATTTTTTTTTTTGACAGAATACAGATGCTCGATTAAGGCATAAATCAGGACTTCGGAATTCTTGAATTGGCCACTGTCTTTGAAGGGAAAAGTGGCAATGTCACCAAGTGTTGGTTAAGAAAATGTTTATTTATCTTATGATTATCTAGCTAAGCCTTGCCAATGATGTAGCTCCCGAATTATCCCCCCCTTTGACGGCTGGCATTAGCGGAGGCTTGGACAGTTGACATACGGTGTTGTGCGAGAACAGGACCATGAAAGAGAACAGAGCGAGGACCCAAAGTCTGGCCAAGTAGAATGAAGGCAGACATTTTCTAGGTGTTATTTACTTCTGGGGTTTGGGTGGGTGTGAGTGTCCTGGAGGTCTGATTTTTATAGTAATCTCTGTGACCGTTAACTCTGTCCAAAGACTGCATCTTCATTTTATACACAAAAATAAATAACTAGAATCCTAGGTTATTTTTAAAAAACAAATATGGCATAAACATATAGAAAAAATTATGCGAGTTACATGGAGGGAGGAAGTGGAATAGTAATACATTCAGGTATCAATTCTTGGTGGAAAACCAAATACTGTCCTTCTGGGGCTGTGTGCCTGTGGCAAGTGGTTTATAAGTCTTGCTATCATGAGGACTATAAATATTTCAGTAAGACCACCCCATCGCTCGCTTTAGCTCACCCAAGGCCCTCCAGGCTGAAAACATGCAGAGGTGGGTTCAGTTTTGCAGCAGTGGTTAATAAAGTTATTTTCAGTGGTACACAGAGGCCCTCCCATCGGCTTAGATGCTTATTAATTAAAGCTCCCCAGAAGCCACTCAAGGGGAGTGGTCAGTAAGGCGGCAAATGTGCTGATGCCCCAAAGCGAGTCTTCATTCCTCATCAGTAAGACCTCTCTGGGTACCTTGGAAATGGTGAACTGCCTGTGGAATTTGCGTGAGAGAAAAATTCGGTCTTGTGTTTCTCTTCTTAGGAAGCCAGGCAGAGCGCTGAGAGGGATGACAGACACTCCCTTCAAAGTGCAAAGCAGAACACGTGTCTGAAAATCAGTTCTTTCCTTGGGAGTAGTTAGTTATCGGACGACTGAGGCCATTCGAGTCCAGAAGCCTTGAGGAAATCAAGTCCACAGTTCTAAGGAATTTATGATTTACCAACTGCAGCATCAGTCTTTATAAAAATTCACTGTTCTGGTTTGGAGAACATGAAAAGTTCTCACCTTTCAAATTCAAGCTAGTCATGCTTGAAATTTCAAAACAAATTACTGAAATTATTTTTTCAAATAAAAATTTCCCCCTACTTCTCTTTCCCCTCCTCTCTGGTGTGGCCATCAGTACAGTTATGATGCTTGAAGGGCAGTTGTTTTGAAATTCTATTTAAATCAGTTATCATCCAGATAGTTTATAAAGAAAAGGCAAATGGATCAGCTAGAAACAATGTTCAGTCTCAACAATGATAAGAAAATGCAAGCTAAAACAAAATGACAGGATATTTTCTCATATAGTAATCGAATTTTGAACACAAGATTATACTCAGTCCTGGCATGGATTTGGGATTAGGGCAGTCCAGAACACTGCTGGTAAATTCTGAGACGGAAGGCTCATTCTGGAAAGCCACTTGGTAACATATTTCAATAGCCTTAAAAACATTTATATTCTTTGTCCAAGAAAATATGTACCTAGTAATATATCCCAAGTTATAATCAGAGATATAGACAGATTTTTATGAAAGATATTCATTACAGCATTATTTCTAATAGCAATCTGGAAATAATGAAATGTTGGAAATGTCCCAACAATAGGGGAGTCCTAATTATTTATTACAAATGATGTGTAGTAGAACATTACATGACCTGGGAAGTGCTCAGCTCTAACCTTAAGAATAATTCTCACAAGGTTAGCATATACACAGAAATACCTGGAACAAATATATCAAAATGTTTATAATGGTGGAATTGTAATTCCTATTTTCTACATTCTGTATTTTTCTCATTTCATAGTGTACTTCTTATGTATACTCTATATTTTATGCAGACTATTTCTTTTCTAATTAGAAAATGACATTTTTTTTAATTTGGTCCTATTGAAATCACATATACTTATAATAATGAAATCATTGGCATAGTTAATAGGCACTTGCGTTCCAGTTTTCCTGCCCGTAATAAATTATAATCAGAATCTGTGTACTTTAAAAAAAGACACGAACATCTAAGCAACAATCAGATCAGTAAGTGCTTACTGAATGCTCATTATGTCTAGAACTTGTCTAGGACTGCCTCATTCTAGCTGGTAAACTTCTTGCTTGATTCCTTAGTGCCCTGCAAGGTGGTATTGACGAGGACTCTCCTTGAGCAAACTTTAGTAAGGCTCCTCTCAGCCCTCTTCCCGGTGAGGCTTTGACCTTGGGCTTCCGTGTCTGTCCTTTTGGGCCAATATCACTCAGTTTTAGCAAGAATCTTGTTTGGAGAGAAAGCTCTACTCTTGATATCCAATCACTCTGGTCTGCCTTTAGCAAGAATTCTGTTCTGTTGTTCAGCAAGAATTCCCCTATTCCCTTGATATCTCTTCTTAGTAATTTCTATCCCCTGAGCCCTGCAACGTGCTGCTTGGCTCTAAATCCCCCCTTTCTTTGTTGTATTCGGAACTGAGTTCAGTACAATACTGAAGTCTTCTTTCCCCTTTTGCGACGGTTCCTGGTTAAAATCTGTTTTTACTGACTTTAATACTGTCCAGCTCTGGTTCTCCTTAACAGTGTCCACAGTGTCTTCCTGAAAACTGATTTATAAAGCAGATCATTTTAAATCACCTCAGATTTCCTTTATGCTTTGATTTGGAGTTACATACTCCGTGAAACATCTAGCATCAAATATATCAGAGCTTCATAGCAGAGACAGGACCACGTAGTCTCTGTAATCACAAAATTATGCTTCGAATCATGGAATATTAAAGCTGGGAGGAGTTTTGGAGGTCATCTCTTTATTTTATAGAAAAGAAACCAAGGTCATAGTTGACACTTTGACTAAAACTGCAGTTTTGGGAGGGGGGTTGCAGGCGTTGGAACCAGGATCAGGTTTGTTGGTGCAGCCTTAGCTCTTTATGCCACTTTCTCCGCATAAGTACAGTCATCAATTATATACGGTGCACCAAAGACAGTGGGCGGCGTAAACCTCGCTACATCATAAATTTCTACATCTCTAGAGCAAACATGCTAGCTCTGATTTATATTGACTAAACACTTAACATTAATTTAGAGGGCTTTTGGAGGATCATTGGATGGTTCCGTGTGATCTTGTGATTTATGATAAATATATATATTTTGGTCTTCTGGCCACAGTTCCTGGCTAACAGCTCCCCAAACCCTTGGAAAGTCCTGAGTGATAAAAGCAATGAGAATATCTTTTGTTATAATGCTTGGTCTCTTGTCCTCAGTTCCTAAAGTCAGAGCCATAAAGGTGAAATTGGTGTCTAGTTATTCATAACAAGCCTCTTTCAATCACAACTGAATTTATGGTAATGAGGTAGCTTTTGGGCATCCTCTAAGGATGAGGGAGCTGGTTGCCAAGGGAACCAACCCTGAATAGAGGGTTGGACTTTTCAGTTCCATCTCTTGATTTCCCAGGAGGAAAGAGGGGCTGGAGGTTGAATCAATCACCAATGACCAATGAGTTAATCAGTCATGCCTTTGTAATGAAGCCTCCATAAAAACCCAAAAGGAGAGGGGTTTAAAGAGCTTCCAGGTTAAGGAACCAGAGCTCTTCTATATGCCATTGCACCAGGACCAAATTCCAGGGGACAGAAGCTTCTTTGCTCAGGACCTTGTCCTGTGTGTCTCTTTATCCGGCTAAACCCATCAGCACTTTTCTTTCTTCTGGTTGACCTGCTGCTCTTTAAGGGTCTACCCCAAATTATGTTTTCTGGTGATGATGGATATGTTAAAAGGGTTTCATCTCTAAAAGTATTAGTTGTGAAAGGTACAGGGAAAGCCATGTCAATGAAAAGAATTTTGTTGTTGTTGAGAAATTAAGAAATCAGAAAGTCCCTAAATTCAGAATCTGTAAATATGCTTTATCTGAAATATTTTCTAGTTGCTCAATAGTACACACACAAACATGTGTATATATGTGTGCATAATATGTGATCTGTAGAGACACATATGTAATACATATATTTGCTTTATATAAAAAATATATAGACACACATCCTGAATTTGATCTACATTTAACATTCTCAGTTAAACAGCTCTCCAAAATGTTTATCATAAAAAGATACACTAAACTGTTTATATGCTCTGTCTTGGTTTAAACCTTTTCTTGGCAAGATTCTTTGGCCATTAGGAGAATGTTAAAAGCGTATCCACATACACATATAAAAGAACTTACCAAGGAACATTTCAATAACAGATGCCTTCATAGTGAGGACAACAATCCCCATGAATATCGAAATGGCACCCTAGAGAGGAAGAAACAATAACATCATCATATTTCAGCCAAGAGTTCTGAATTGGACGCACGGAAGTGTAGGGAGGGGCTCCTTCGTTTTGCATTGCCCTCTGGAGCCTTAGGATTTCCAACTGTGGCTTTCCATAAACAACTTGTGGAGAGGGCGGTGGCCAGCTGCGCTGGTGCCTGGAGAGGCTACTCTGTTAGAAAACCCGTTCTAGCCACCAGCCTCCTGTTCTTCATAGATTTAATCTTAGAATTGAAAAGGAAATAATTCCACAGTTTCCAGAGTATGTTCAGCCAGTCTTCAAATGAGGAAAAGCCATACTTGCAAGTATTTAGAGAACATTTTTAGATTACAAATTGTTTTAGATTACAAAAACAATCCATTCACTCTTCAGTCAATAAATGTTTATTAAATTTCTATTCTATGTCTAGGAATGAGGATAAAAATTGAATGAAAAATAGTTCTTGCTTTTAAAAGACTCATAGTACCAGTGAGGAAACATACATGGACACAAATAACCATAACATTAGAAAGGGTGAAGTTGCCATAAGAGACAATAAGGGGAGTCTATGGACCGGAGGTTCTCAAACTCTGCTGCGTATTAGTACCAACTGGGGCTTTTGAAAGGCCCTGATGCCCAGGCTGAATCTCAGACCAATTGAATCAGAATCTCTTGGGGGTGTGGTCTCAGCATTCAGCTTTTTCAAAACTCCCCAGGTAATTCCAGTGTGCAGCTGAATTTGAGAACTAGTGGTTTGGAGCAAGTCTTCCAGCATCTTAATGTGCATGTGAATCACCCGGGGTTCTTGTTAATCTGCAGGTTCTAATCCAGCAGGTCTGGGATAGTGCTGGAGCATCTCCAAGAGGCCAGGGACTTCTAGAGGAAGGAGAGAAAATCTTGTGGAGGTGGCAGCGACTGGGTTAACTCTGAAAGATGAAAACAGGAGATGAAGTGGGTTGGAGTTGGGGGGAACAGCCATCAACAGAGGCTCAGAGGTTGAAAAGCAAAGTGGATATGAAGGTGCTGTTGGTCTATAACGGGTTCCCTCTTAAGGGACAAGGAGGGAAGGAAACAAGGAGGTCTCTTAACCTACAAGGAGACTCTAGAAGGTTTATTCATAGCACCATTAGTTGAACATATACTATGTACTCTATTTTGTCTAGAATCTGCACAGTAAGCATCATGGCAGATTATGATTCTTACTGAGCAGATGAGGAAGGTGGCTTAGAAAGGTAAAATCTTATACCCCTCGTGACCAAGCAGTGCATACGATTAGCATGGAGGTAGGAGTAGGTGGAAGGATCTGCTCTGAACTTAGGTGATAAGGAGAACACTGTAGAAAACATCAAGGTTTAAAGTTGGTCTGCTCTGTTTTATCCTTATAAGCTAGCAGTTGTAAGCACTGTCAAGGATAAAGCATTTCTCTTTGGGGCAGATGGCTCCCATGACACCCTCTCCTCCCAGTGCCATTGCTGTGTGGCCTTTAGGTTTTAGCAAGCATTTGTAAACCTGTCCTCTGTTGTGCCCAGTGGTGTGCTGGGAAATCTACTGTCTGAAAAAAAAGCCCTGATTTAGATTGTTTGTCAATTTCAGTGGCATAAATTCTCCTACCATGGCAGATTTTGAAGCCACCAAAGTAAGGTCATTGCATGGAGATTTAGAAAGAGATGAACACAATCTGGTACTAGCTAGGCCTAGCAAACTTATATTTAATATCTAGATTCAGTGATGTGCAGTTTATTAACAAAAAGCAATCATTAGATTATTGTTGGGATAGTAGTACAAGCACCTGATGCAATTAACTTAAATAAAACTGTTTGGTAAATGAAAGGCTTTATTACGAACAATTAAATTAGACAGCAACAATAACCCCAGGCAGAACTGATCCCTTTGCTAATTTCTAGCAACAATTGTAATGTGTTAAATTTCCCAATTAAGGAGTTCCCACTGTGGCACAGTGGGTTAAGAATCCAACTGCATTGGCTCAGGTCACAGTGGAGGTGATCCCTGGCCTGGTGCAGTGGGTTAAAGAATCTGGTATTGCTGCAGCTACCGTGTAGCTCACAGCTGCGGCTTGGGTTCAGTCCCTAGCCTGGGAACTTCCATATGCCGTAGGTGCGTCCATTAAAAAATTTTTCTTGGAGTTCCCGTTGTGGCTCAGTGGTTAACGAATCCGACTAGGAACCATGAGGTTGAGGGTTCGATCCCTGGCCTTGCTCAGTGGGTTAAGGATCTGGCATTGCCGTGAGCTGTGGTGTAGGTTGCAGACACGGCTTGGATCCCGCGTGGCTGTGGTTGTGGCGAAGGCCAGCAGCTACAGCTCCTGTTAGACCCCTAGCCTAGGAATCTCCATATGCCACGGGTGCGGCCCTAGATAAGGCAAAAAGACAAAAAAAAAATTTTTTTCTTCCCCAGTTAAGGTAGTTGACCACTGGCTAAGTAATAGCCAAATAACGGTCTTTATCTTCAAAGTAGAAATTTAAATAAATTAAAATTTATTTTATTTAAAATAAAATTTAAATAAATTCGATATTTAAATAACTAGGTCATATTTTATAAATAGTGTGATAACAAGTCATTTTTTTTGTCTCATTAATTTGAGAAGTTGCAGATCAGCTCACATGTTTTCAGGCCTAAAAAGTTAACTCTCTTGTTGGGATAAATATCAAGCTCCCGGACCCACCTATCTAGCTCCACCAACTGGCAGTTACCATCCAGCATTGGACATTTTGTCCAGGAGTCATTCTAGATTCCTTTTTATCTCATACTCCACATGTCTTCCATCAGCCAAGCCTGCTGGCACTACATTCATAATATATCCAGGCTCTGACCACTTCTCATCACCTTGACCATTGTCACTTGGTCCAGGCTGTTCCTTCTTTCACCTGGCTTAATGCAGTTAGGCTCCTAACTAGGCTTTTTCCTTCCTCTGCAATCCGAAGTCCACACAGCAGCCAGCACGATCTTGTTCACAATAAGTCGGTTCATGGCATTCCTCAGATCAGAACTTCCGTGGTTCTCTACTTTATTTAGAATAAAAGGCAGAGTCTTGGCATGTGGCTCAGGACCCCTCGAGATTTGGCCACTATCAGCCTCTCCGACCTCACTTCCTTCTAGTCTCCTCCTCACTTACTAAGCTCCAGGCACAACCAGCTTTGAGGCTGTTTCTAGAACACACTTCCACATTTATTTATTTATTTTTTAATTAGTGAATTTTTTTACATGTATAGTTATACAATGATCATCACAACCAAATTTTATAGCATTTCTATCCCAAACCCCCAGTGCATCCCCCCACACCCCAACCTGTCTCATTTGGAAACCATAAGGTTTTCAAAGTCTGTGAGTCAGTGTCTGTTCTGCAAAGAAGTTTGTTGTGTCGTTTTTTTAGATTCCACACGTAAGTGATAGTATTTGATGATGGTGTCTCACTGTCTGACTGACTTCACTTAGCGTGATAATTTCTAAGTCCATCCATGCTGCTGCAAATGTCATTATTTCTTTCCTTTTAATGGCTGAGTAATATTCCATTGTGTAAATGTACCACATCTTTTTTATCCAGTCCTCTGTTGATGGACATTTGGGCTGATTCCATGACTTGGCTATTGTATATAGTGCTGCAATGAACATTGGAGTACATGTGTCTTTTCGGGTCATGGTTTTCTCTGCCTCTGCGCTTATTCTTAACTCTACCTTCTTGCCCTTTTCCCAGAGCAGAACAGGATTTACTCCCTTATTTCTTTCAAGTCTTTGCTTACATGTTATCCTCTCTTGAGAGTTTCCCTAATCATCCAATTTAAAATTATAATCCCCTCCCTTCTACCATCAATTCAAATACCCTGTGCTTTCCCTACAATTTTTTCCCCAGTCACTTATCACCTCTGACATACTCTATATATTGTTTATTGTATTTGTTTATTGTTTGTGTTCTCCACTGGAGTGCAAGCTCCATAAGGGCAGGGATTTTTATGTGATTTTTTCATGTGCTTGATAATTGAATATATATTGAATCAATGAGTCAGTAGTTAGGGTTCTTTCCTTTCTCTAGGAAATAAACGAAACAAGAGGAAGGCAATCTGTGAATACTTACAAACTACTGAATTGTATGCTCTCAAAGGTGTAGTTTATGGTAGATGGATTCTATTTCAATAAGCATTATTGATAGTTAACAAAGAAACCAAAAGAGAAGATGGAATTGCAGAGAGAAGGACTCGCAGATCTGTCCTACAGCTTTAGAAGATGCAACAGACCTGACCTTTACACACAGGGATGGATGGATTAAAAAAAAAAAAGGATTCCAGGAAACATGCTAACCCCAGAGGAAATATTGACTAAGTGCTGACTCATTGGTAATGGAACTCGACCAGAATCACTCTGGTCTCTTGGAATCAGAATGTTTTGAGGCTTCTTCTTCTTCTTCTTATTTTTTTTAAACCACTTCAGTTTCTCTCCTTGCTTGGTTCATTTACTTATTACATTTAAAATGTAAATGTGCCTTTTGAAGTGTGTGGAAAAAAAATTCAAACCTTCTCTCAGTCATTCTAGAAACTGGGCATGAGGCTGACCACCAGCACTGTTAGTTTCTACAGGCAGTTCAGTGTCAAGGAGTTGTGGGTGCCCAATAATGTTGGAACCTTAATATCTCCTGTTCTTACCAGGGTTCTAACAAAAATGGAACAATAGGGGTTTCCAAAACTATGTTACTGATTCATAAATGTGTGGATTGTGCTCTGAGATGTAATATAAAGAGTCCTGAATATGAAGTTCTGGTGAGGCAGATGAAGGCTGATTGTGAAATAAAAATATATATAATTGTAAGTGGAGTAGCCAGGCAATTTAGTTAGATCTCTTGTTGCCTGGAGTTAGAAAAGAAGCTGATTATTTATTGATAATAATAAATAATAATACCACCTTCTATTTTTATGATTCTTCACAGTGTTTTTTCCTCCAATTTAAAAAATTATGGTAAGACCCAAAAACATAAAATTTGCTCTTAACCGTTTTTAAGTGTACAATTCAGCAGGATTCAATACATTTATTATGTGCTATCAGCACCAATATCCATCCTGAGAACTCCTTTTTTTTTTTAATCCTGTAAAATTGAAACTCTGACCATTGAATGATACCTCTGCATTCTCCCATTTCCCTGGCCCTTGGCAACCAACATTCCACCTTCTGTCTCTGTGATTTTGACTACTCTATGTACATCATATAAACGGAAAATGGAATCGTACAGTGTTTTCTTTTTGTGCTTGGCTGGTTTCAAATAGCATAATGTTCTTAAGGTTCGTTTGTATTGTAGCGTGTGTCAGAATTTTTCCTTTTTTTAAGCTGAATAATATTCCATTGTATGTATATGCCACATTTGCCTCATCTGTTTACTTGCTCATGGACACATGGGTTGCTTTTGTGTTTTAGTAATTGTGAATAATGCTGCTGTGTATACGGGTGTACAAATATTTCTTTGAGACCCTATTTTCAATTCTTTTGTGTGTATATCTAGAAATGTAATTGCTAGATTATATGTAATTCTATTTTGAATTTTTTGAGGAACCTCCATATTGTTTTCGAGTGGCTGTACCATTTTACATTCTTACTAGCTTAATTGCACAAAGGTCCAATGTTTCTATATCCTCCCTAACACTTGTTATTTTTCGGTTAGTCATCCTAACGGGTGTGAGGTGGCATCTCATTGTAGTTTTGATTTGCATTTCCCTAATGATTAGTGATATTGAGCATCTTTTCTAGTGCTTGTTGGCCGTATGTAAATTTCCAAAGATGAAGAAATTTTCTATTTGAGTCCTTTGTCCAATTTTTAATCAGTTTTTTAAAATTGTTGTTGAATATTAGTTTATTATGTATTCTAGATATTAATCCCTTATCAGATATATAATTTGCAAGTATTTTTTCCCATTCTATGCACTGCCTTTTTACTCTGTTGATAGTATCTTTTGGCGCACAAAATTTTTTAAATTAAATTAATTTATTTTTATGGCCACACCCACAGCATATGGAAATTCCCAGGTTAGGGGTCAAATCGGGGCTGAAGCTGCTGGCCTACACCACAGCCATAGCAATGCAGGATCCGAGCCACAGCTGTGACCTATACCACAGCTCAGGGCAAGGGTGAATCCTTAACCCACTGAGTAAGGCCAGGGATCGAACCCACATCCTCATGGATACGAGTTGGGTTTGTTACCACTGAGCCACAATGGGAACTCGTGGTGCACAAAATTTTAAAGTTCACCTGAAGTCCAATTTGTCTATTTTTTCTTTTGTTGTTTATTGTTTTGTGTGTCATATCTAAGAAATCCTTGCCAAATCCAATGTTGTGAAGCTTTTGTGCTATGTTTTCTTCTAAGAGTTTTATAGTTTTAGGTCTTACATTTAGATTCTTGATCCACTTGAGTTAATTTTTGTATATGGTGTTAGGTAAGGATCCAACTTCTTTCTTTTACATGTGGATATCCATTTTTCCTGTTGCCATTTGTTAAAGAGACTGCCTTTTCCCCATTGAATGGTCTTAGAAAAATATCATTTGGTTTTATGTGTAGGTTTTATTCCTAAGCTCTCTATTCTACTCCATTAGTGATCATGTTTGTATCTATGCTAGTATCACACTGTTTTGATTACTATATAGCTTTGTAATACGTTTTTTAGATCAGAAACTGTGAGTCCTCCAGGCCTTCTCTCTCTCTCTTTTCTTTTTCAAGATTATTTTGGCTATTTGGGGTCTTTTGAGATTCCATATAAAGTTTTTGTTTTTTTTTCTATTTCTGCAGAAAATGTCATTGGGATTTTGATATTGCATTGAATCTGTATATTGGTATCTTAACAGTATTAGGTCTTCTAATCCATGAACATGGGGTATGTTTCTACTTATTTATTTATATAATTTGTTATTATTTTTTTGGCTGTGCCCACAGCATGTGGAAGTTTCTGTGCAACAGAAGCGACCCAAGCTGCTACAGTGACAGCACCAGATCCTTAACCCACTGCACCACAAGAGAATTCCTGTTTCCACATATTTATGCCTTCTTTAGTTTCTTTCAGTAATATTTTTTAGTTTTCATTGTACAAGTCTTTCACCTCCTTGATTAAGTTAATTCCTAAGTATTTTATTCTTTTTGATGCTATTGTAAATGGAGTTGTTTTCTTCTTTTTCAGCTTGTTCGTTGTTAGTGTATAGAAGTTCAGCTGATTTTGTGTGCTGACTTTGCTGAATTCATAACAATTTTGTTGTGGAATCTTTAGAGTTTTCTACAGATAAGGTCATATTGTCTGAAAGCAGAAGTAATTATATTTCTTCCTTTCTAGTTTGGATACCTTTTATTTCTTTTTCTTGTCTGACTGCTCTGACTTGAACATCTAGTTCAAGTACTGTGTTGAATTGAAGTGATTAAAGTGGGTGTCCTTGCCATGTTCCTGATCATAGAGGAAAAGCTCTGTCTTCTACCACTGAGTATGATATTTATTGTGGATTTTTTATATGTGGCTTCTATTATGTTGAGGTAGTTTTCTTCTATTCTTAGTTGAGTTTTTTTTTTCTTTTTCCCACAATCACGGTATATGAACGTTCCCAGGCCAGGGATCAAACCTACAGTTGCAACCTGAACCATAGATGCGGCAACACCAGATCCTTAACCCACTGTTTCACATGGGAACTTCCTGTTTTTTTTTTTTTCATCATGAAATGGTGTTGAATTTTGTCAGTTGCTTTTTCTGCATCAATTGAAATAATTGCGATTTCCCCCCTTCATTCTAATAACATGGTATATTACATTAATTGATTTTTGTATGTTCAATCGTCCTTACATTATAGGAATAAATCCCACTTAGTCATGGTGTATAATTATCTCAATATGCTGGTGAATTCATTTTGCTAATATTTTGTGGAGGATTTTTTGCATCAGTGTTCATAAGGGATATTGTACTGATATGGGAAATTATAGTTTTCTTATAGTCTTTTTAATTTGGTATCCAGGTAATACTGACCTCATAAAATGACCTAAAAAGTGTCCCTCCCATTTACAGTTTTTAGGAAAAGTTTGAGAAAGATTGGTGTTAGTTTTTTTTTTTTTTT